>JAWWEU010000080.1:2406469-2421742 GCA_035583155.1 Acropternis orthonyx | reverse complement strand
TGCCGCGGCGCATCCCGGGGCGGGGGCGCTGCTCGCCCGGCCGAGCGGGGCCGGTTCCCGCCCGGGGGCCCCGCCGGAGCGGGGGGCGGCTCCGAGTCCCGCGCCGAGCGGAGCGTTCGGGGCGGCGGGCGGGGTCCCGGGCAGAGACCGGGCAGCACACCGTGCCGGGGCGGGGGAGCCCCGGGAGCCCCGTTACCGGCGGTGGGACACGCGGCTCATGGGACCGGCCCCGGCGGCACCGCGGGGACCGCAGCGCCCGGTGGCCTCTCACCGGCTCGGACCGGGAGCCCGGGGAGCCGGGGCCGCCGTCCCGCTGGATACGGGGCTGTCCGGGCTCCGCACCCCCGGTGCCCGGCTCGCACCGGCACCGCCGGGCGGGATGCCCCGTGGCACAGGGCAGGGGGTGACCGGCAGCGGTTTGTTGGAGGGCTCGGGGGGCAGGGCTGGGCACCGGGCGGGGCCGCGTGGCTCGCCCCATGGCAGGGACATGGCACACGATGTCCCTGGGCTATGGGTCACCTGGCTGGGGCTGGCTCCCTGTGCTGGCTGCCATCTGTCACCCCAGCTCCCGGCAGCGCTCCTGCTGCGCCCGGAGCAGCGCCAGCCCCAGCGGTGGAAGGTGCGAGGGCAGTTCGTGTGGGCACCGTGGGATGTTCTGCAGAGCCTGTCCGCCGCCATGGGGGCTCCGGGAACCAGCCCTGCACGGTGGGAGCTCTGCCCTCCGGGTCCCGACTCCAGGACAGCCCCCCAGGCCCGCGGCGGGGAGCGTGGCCCTGGGCTGTGGCTGCGGTGTTCCCTTGGAATGATTCTGAGCTGAGGTTTGCCACCCTGCTTCAGCGGGTTGGCACCGGCACTGCGACCGTGCTGGAGGGAGGTTTGCTTGGATCCGGCGCCGAGCCTGGCTGTGCCCTTTGCGTGTGGCTCCGAGTGAGGCATTGGATGTGTCAGGGTCACCTGCCACAGGCCTTGGTGCTCCTGAAGCCTTGCAGATCACAGCCTGACCTGGATGTGGTTCCAGGGTCCTGGATGTGAGGGTGGAGGCCGTCTCCCTGGGTTTTACAGCCATTCCTGGTGAGCAGCTCATCCCTGAGGTTGAGGAGGGCTGGGCCAGGCTGTCCTGTGGGTGCAGCATGAGGAGGAGGAGAAGGAGCCCTGGTGCGAGTTGAGAGATGCCAACAGCCTGTGCCTGGGGACACAGGAGAGCTGGGCTGGGAGCAGGGCGTGACGGGTGACTGTCACCCACTCTGCTTTTCGTGGCACCTTGACAGAGTCCGCCCTCAGGCGTGTTTGGCCCTTTCAGTTGTCATTAGAGCCACCTCACTGGCTCTGCTGCACCTGCCTTGTGCCGAGGCTGATGTTTTGGGGCAAGATGAGGGATGCTGGCACTGGACAGGGTACTGCAGTTGTGGATGCTCGGTGTAGGGCACACAGAGCCTCTGGAGGGACCTTCCCCTCTCACAGCAGGGGAAGTGCTGACTCCAAAGTGACTGTGAAGGCTTTGCCATGGGGTTTCCCAGCTCTCTCTCAAGTGACAGCAAAACACAGATACTCTGCTTGCAAAAAATCCCTGCTCCTTGCACTCCTCCACGGCGTGGGTGGCGAGCGGTGACTGTGCTGGGCCAAGTACAGTGAAGTGGCCCCATCAACTGGGAAATGACTTTCTGGTTTGCAAGGAATGACTGTGAGCTGGGCTGTGCTTGACAGGTTTCACGGCAGTTGGGGAGAGCTGGTGGGAACTCCAGCAGGGCAGGGCAGCATGTTGGGTGAGTGGGACCTCCCTCCCATTGGCATCCCCTGGGTACCTGCACTGGGCGACACGTCGCTCTGCCCATCCAGCTGTGGCGAGTCCCGGCGCCCCACACTCTGTGGGTGCTGTCCTTGGAGCAGTCTCCACTCAGTACCTGGGGCATGGCTCTGCTTGCTGGGGGTCGAGGGCAGAGGCTTGCCAGTCCCAGCCTCTCTGGTACAGGCCAGGGCTCAGTCTGCGGCTGCGCAGGCAGCTCCAGCCTGGGAGGCTGTGCCGGCTGCTGGCTCTGGGGCTCCAGTGTGCTCCAGGAGAAGTAGCCTCGACAGCTGTAATGTTTCTGTGGCATGCCTTTCCTTTCATGGGGTGTCTATTTTGCAACCCCCAAGTGTTTTGATCCTAGGAGGATGGGGGCGGGGGTGTTTACCCTGGCACTGCGTGGCTGGTGCAGGGATCCAAGTGGCGCTGGGCATGCCTCAATTTTACATGCAGCAACAGTTCTAGCAACATCTGCTGGCTGATAAAAGGTAGGCTGCTGCGCGCCACGGCCCCTGCCGTGTTGGGAAACGTCGAGGGGGAGGCACTGTGAACACAGCTTCCTGGCCGATAGGGCTGAGCTTGCTTGCTGATAAAGCAGAATCCACCCATCTGGCTGCACCAAAGGGACTGGGAGCACTGGCTGCTCACAGGCACTTCATTCCCGGCGCTTCCTTGAGTGCCATCTCCTGCTTCCCACCGCGCCGGCAGTGATGTGCTGCCAGGCAGCTGCTTGCTGGGCTGGGGCAGCCACAGTGGCGTAGCCAAACTGCAACATGATCACAACCTGCTCCCGGTTCAGTCACTGGTGAGTTTTGTAATCTCCATTTTCCCTGTAACATTGTGTTATGAGCTGTAAGTGCTGCTTTGTAGCACAGCTCTGCTGGGGAGGGAACTGGGGAAAAGGCTGGTGCTGGGGAGCTGCTGCCTCGAAGAGCCACCGTGGTGTCAGCGCAGCCCTGCCCACCACGTGTTGGGTGCTTTTTCCATCTGGCCTCTTGTCTCTCTTGTTCAACAGCCCTGCAAAGCCTTTAGAAGAGAAAGAGGCAGCTCTTCCTGGCAGCTCTGAGCCCTCTCACCAGCTGGAACTGCTGTAAAATGATCTTTGTCCTGTCTGGTGTGAACACCCGGCCCTGGTGCTGTCGGGCTCCAGCCTTGAGGGCACAGCTGCCCTGACCCTGCTCACAGAGATGCTGCGGCGGGACACAAGGTGCAGCCCAGAGGCAGGGGGGTCTGCCCTGCCACTGCCAGTGGCTGCTGCTGCTCTAGGGGCTGCAGAACCTGTCTCAGGGCCAGGAAACCTGACACCCAGCTCTCCCACCTGGACATGTTTGTGTGCATGTGGATGCACACTGTGCTTCACCCTTGTCTGGGACTGACTGAGAATTTTGTTGCATAGACCCTTGGTGTTTTGGTTGGTTTATTCTCTTTCTGATTAGTTCCCCTCCTGCCAACATCCCTGGGTGTCTTGTGTATCCCCTCTTCCAAAGGCAAGGCTTTACCCTTCTCTGACCTGCTCCACTGAGCTGGTGTGAGAGTATCTCCCTGTGTGGAGCTGCTGCAGCTGCTGGGGATGAACCCTGGCATTGCAGATGAAGGGGCTGCTCTGGTGTCCCTTTGCCTGTCCCTGCTTATCAGCCATCCCAAAAGCCCTTCCCATGCCATGCTGGCTGGGCTGGCCCTGCAGGATGGCTGTGCTACACGTAGAGGCTCGTGACTGTCTCCTCAGGCTCGCAGAGAGCAGGAGCACGGTGTCTATCAGATGTGGCTGGAGCAGCACACTTGCTGCCTGCACTGCCCACATCACCCCCAACCCACCTGGTCCTGGCTGTGGCTGGATTAGTGCCATTGTGTGTGCTTGCTGGAGCATGGCAGAGAAAATGAAATTGTGTCACCAGACCCCACTCAGGACTAATTTGATGCTGAAATGAACTTAATCCTCAGGTCCTTCCTCCCAGTCCATCCCTCTTGGGCTAGCCCAGGTCTGAGGAAGGATTAGCACTGAGCCAGGGACTGTGCTGGATGTGGCCTCAGTGCTGTGGGCAGGCATAGGACCTGTGGGACCTGGGGCTGTACCCTCAGCGCATCATTACAGGCACTTGGGGTGGGTCATTATTAGTGTGGAGGGAAAATCCCTTCCTTGAGTTCCCTGGCATGGGGTGACTGCATGTCCCCTCCCAGGCGAGGGCCTGCCTGAGCAGGGATGCTGGGGGTGGGCAGTGGCTCTGTGCCTGCCCCAGGATTCCCCCACCAAGCCCGGGGAAAGCCCCGAGAGCGTCAGAGCCGGCAACTCCGTGCTGTGCCAGCTCTGCAGTGCCACACCTGGTTGGTTGGCCGCTTGGCCCCAGGGAGCCAGGAATAATTAAGGCTCTGCCCGGCCTCTCTAATCCTGTCTGGGTTTATGGCAGGGGCAGCACCGATGCTGGCGGGGTCTGGGCTCCCCACGGTGAATGTCCTGCAGGATCCACGCTGGACTCGTGTGTGTGGGGCTGGTTGGGTGCTGGCCTCTGCCAGTGTGGCTGTGTGTGTGTTCTGCCCACCAGTGCTGGTCCTGCTACATCCTGGGTGTCTGGGGGAATCCCACCTGTATCTGGCCGGGGTTGCCCTGGGAGTGGCTCTTGGTGCACCAGGGTGGTTTTCTCTCGCAGTCCCAGCCCTTGGAATCAAGGGATTTTGTTTGGTATTTTGGTGATTTTGGTTTGACACAGGTTTCTGGGCCTCTGTGGTTGGAAGAGGAAGTCTGAAGAGAGGAAAAAAACCTTTCCCAAGGATGGCAAGTGCTGGAAGGCAGGCACAGCCCTCAGACCATGGTGTGAGCCAAGCTGCTGGCAGCCCCTGGCCCTGACCCCCAAGGTACCTGTCCCTAGCTGGGGCACCTCTGCCTGTGTGGGGCTGCTGTCCCGCCCTGGGCAGCATCAGATCACGTGTAGGGTTTCCTTGTTCCTGTAACAGTGCGAGTTCTCCATTTTTGGCTCCCAGAGGTGCCAGGACACCTGGCTGGTCCTGATGCTACTATCCATGGCTCTGCCCACTGGCTGTGAGGCCCATTGCCTCTGCTCTTGGGGGGCATGTTTTGTTACCAGAGTGAGCCATACCTCCTTCACGAGGCCCACGGTGCCTGGCCCCAGAGGTTTCCAGTGTGGGCTGGGGCGCTCAGCTGCCTCCTCCCCGGCGCTGCCGGGGCGAAGCTGTCGGCTGCTGCCACTTTCTGTGGGAGACAAACAAACCCCATCAAAGCACGGAGCTTCTAGAAGGAGCTCGCTCCCGTGCCGGCGGGCGCTGCCGCCTCCCAGCCAGAGCTGGAAACCACAGCCCGGCGTCGAACACACCAGCAGCCCCATGGCCCTCCACGCTGCCTCCGCTGTGCCCCCCGGTGCCACCAGCCCCGGCTGCGGCTCCGAGCAGGGCTGGGGGCTGCTCACCAGCACCCCGGTATTCCTGGCACTGGTGCCACGCACTGTGAGGGTGTGAGCAGAGCTGAGGGGTGCGGGCGGGTGGGTCCTGCCTGCCCCCATGCCGAATGCCTGCATCAGTCCCTACCATCCCACCCCTGGCTGCCGGCCAGCCACGGGGGTCTCGGGGGGCTCGGCACTGCCAGCCTGCCGGGGACAGAGGCTGTGCCTGCTCTGGCACCACGCAGGGTGAGCGGGGGGCTGTGCTCGCCCCGCTCCCCGGTGGGCACCGTGGCAGAGGCGACTGCCAGCGGCCCGGGGCAGGCAGCTGACATTTTGGAAGGAAATAGCTGCTCTCCGCTCCTTCCTGTGGTGCGCAGGCAGCGGAGCTGGAGCCCGGCCGTGCCGGCAGCGCCCGCCCCGAGCGGGGCCCGGCCCCGGGTGAGCGCGGCTGCGGGACGGGGGGCACCCCGCACCGGCTGCGGGGGGCTCCTGCGGCCCCCGGGGTGGGCGCGGGGCCGGGGTGGGCACGGGGCCGGAGTGGGGGGTGTCTCTGTGGAAGCAGAGCCCGCGGGGGTGCGGGGCGGCCGCTCCCGGGGTGCGGGGTGCGGGGTCCGGCCCCGCGGGCGAGCCCGGCGCTGACCTGGAAGCGAACGCGGGTTCCCGGAGGTGCCGAGACACCACGTGCCCGTGTTTACGGCACCGGGGCCGCAGGGCCGGACAGCGCCCCGGACACCCCCGGGCCGCGGATCGGCGGGCACAGGGCAGTGCGGGAGCCGGGGGGGCTGTGCGGGGCCGCCGCGGGAGGGGAGGGGAGCGGAGCGGAGCGGGGGGTGTTACGGACACAGCCCTTTGCTGTGGCCCTCCCGGGGCTTTGCCGGGTCGCGGGGCCCTGCCCGGTTCTGCGGGGGCCGGGGCTGGGCAAGGGGCTGCTGCTGGGGGCTGTGCCTGCGCCAGGGCAGGGGTGTGCTCCCCGCGGGTGGCTGTGTGACTGCGGGGAGCATCCCGTCCGGAGCGTGACTGTGTCTTGCCGTGCCCATAGGAAGGTGCCACTGCTTGGCCTCACCCACTGAGGCATTTCCCTCCCTTTGTCTGCCCACGGATGTGCTCCGGCTCTTCTGCAGCTCGGGACCTGTTGCTGGCGCCAGGCTGCTGCCACTGTGGCTGCAACCCTTCCCCGGTGTAGTCACAGCAGTCCCTTGGCTGTCCTCAGCGGTGCTGCCAGCCTCCCCCTGCCCATCCTCTTCCCCGCTGCTCTCTCCAGCCCTCTGAGAGCTGCTTTTGGGTGGGTTTCACTGATTTTGTGTCAGGTATGGCAGTGCCTCCCCTTTGACAGCAGGGAGTGGGGCTGTCGGGCAGCAGCAATGATTGCTGGCGCCTCCCTCCCTCTGCACAGTCCTTGGGGTGCTGGGGTCCCTCCCCATGGCACGGGGGTCCCTCTCCTGAGCGCCGGCCCTGCCCAACAAGCTGCCGCCTGTGCCGCTTCGCAAGCGATAAGTCTCCAGTGAGCGCCTTGCTGTGGCTTGTCGAGTGCTGCTGGTTAACCGAGCTGCAGTGACGGGTGGGTTCCAGCTAGCTGCCAGCGAGTAAATGCAAAGTAGCCTAAACCACCACAATTATCTGCCTGTTGCAGTTGTTGGAGCGCGTGTGGGGCTGGCGGCTACAGCACAGCTGACCCGTGTCAGCGCTTGAGGCAGCAGTGGCCCTGCCAGAGCTACAGCGAGTGCTGGGGCTGGTGGGTGGGGGGGTGACACTGAAGTGGTTGAATGCCAGTTCCTGGGCACAGGGGTGAAGCCATCCCCGGGCTCCCACCCCTTGGACAGCCAGTGGTGCCACAGGGGAGTGTGGTCCTGGAGAGTGGTGCTGGGCATGGTCCAAGCCAGGGCAGTGGCTGCATGGCACATGGGTGCAGGAGGCAGGGCTGCCTGGAAAAACTGGTGGTGGTCGCTCTGGCTGCATGGTGGGATCATGGTGCTGTAGCTCATGCCAAAACTGGACTGCTACCCCAGCCTTGCTGGGTCTCAGGGCCAAAAGCCTTGTCTGTTCATGGCAGGCAGCACTGGTGACTTGTGCGTGCTGAGGCACTCAGGGCACCCTGCCACCCACGGGTAGGTTTGGTTTGTCAGTCCACAGGTGAGACACAGGAAAAAAATGAGGTGCCTGGAGGAATGTCCGCTGCTGCATTGACAATGCCCATGGAGGTGGTGCCCAAGCCTGGCATGAGTGGTGTTTTGGGGCACACACTGGGTGAGCTGTGCCACTACTGGGTACTGCAGAGTCCCTTGTAGAGGTGGATGCAATGCTGGTGCTCCTGCTCCCAGGCTGGTGCCAGCTGAGTGCGGTGCCTGCCGGCTCACCACAGACCAGCCAGAGACTCGTTGCTTAACAACACACTGGAGTGGAGTAGGAAGTGTTTTGTCACTGTGAAATGGGAAGAGATCACCATTTTCTCGACAGGCAGGGCAGCGTCTGTTTGCTCTGTCTGTGCAGATGTCCCCACAGCGCTCGGGACTTTGGTCGCTTGTGGCATGGTGGCACCATCACAGCCGTGGCCATTCCCACCTCTGCCACTGCTGCCCCTTATCAAGCACCCTCAATTTCCAACAGCAGCTTGTCCTGCTGTTGGCCATCCCATCTTCCCTTTCCTGCTCGCTGGCATTCTTACGCCTCCCCCAGGCCCCTCCTTGCCAGCAGCATTTCCAACTTGGTGATTTCTGTGAATGTGGAAATGTTCCTCCCTTTTTATAGGGGAAAAATTCTTTTTTAGCCAGCTCTGGGTTATTGTTCCTCTTCCTGCTCAGGGGCGGGTGTGCTGGGCTCCGGGGCTGCAGCCGTGGCTGCTCCGCTCAGACCCGCTGCTCCTGTCCCCCAGCGTGTGCCCCTGACTGTGGCACAGCACCAGCTCTTCTGGAAGCCTGCAGGCTGCTGGGTATTTCTGAGGCTGAACAAGGTGCTTTGGGGGGGAGGGAGGCACAGCTCCCCCTGTCTCGATCCTTCTGCTTGGCACCAGGCAGTGCAGTGTCCAGGTCCTGTGATAGTCACTGGGCCTTGGGACATGGCCCGAGGCCTCGCGCCCCTGCCCAGCCCCTCTGTGTGGTGCCAGATCCCAGGCAGTTTGGGTGTGAGTGGATCTAAATGCTGTTTACTGATGCTTCCTCTCCTGGGGGGGCCTTGAGCACCACTGCATCACCCTCAAACACTCAGCCACAGGTGTGACTGCCCAGGGGATGCAGTAGGTTTCAGCAGAGGTGCTGTACCCACCGTCCCATCCCTGCCTGCCCCATGGGAGCCGAGGCTCTGTGGTGGGTAGAATGTGGCAGTCCTCCTGCATGGAGCCAGAGCTGCCCCAGAACTGCTTTGGGAAGCTCCATGCGTCTCCACCAGGACAGAGGTCATGGAGTGGCCCTGGAACCAGGGATCTGCGAGGTCTGCAGTGCCACATAGTCCCTTGGGGCTGGGACTGCTCCTGCCCGTCGGCACCGTCAGGGTGTGGGCAGGAGTAGGGCAAGCACAGAGGGGGGCCTCTGCTCTGTGTCACCCTGGATTTCTGGCCAGCCCTCCCTCCCCTTGGCCCCATTTCCTCATTTGCGTGGCCAGCGATGGCTGCGATCCTGCTGCACAGTGAGGGGAAATGAGAACCATGTGGAGAGGCTGCGCAGAGGCGCGTCCCTGGCCCTGGACACCCCCGGGGTTCTTCCTAGAAAAGAGTGGGTGACTCAGAGCCAGGGTCCCCTGCCCCTGCACTCCCCTTCTTTCAGCAGCTGGAGACAGTGCTGGCAGCACTAGAGACTCCAGAGGCTCCTGCAAAGGAGAACGTGGAAGCTCCTGCAAAGGGTGTGGGGACAGCTGGGGCCAGACCCTATGCAGCACAGTGCCCACCCGTCTGCCACGGGTGCCCTGACGGCCCATCTCCCACAGGTGCTGAGCCATGGCAGTGTGGATCCAGGCCCAGCAGCTCCAGGGCGAAGCCCTGCGGCAAATGCAGGCACTCTACGGGCAGCACTTCCCGATCGAGGTGCGGCACTACCTGTCACAGTGGATCGAGAGCCAGGCATGGTAGGTTGGGGGTCCTGTCCCCAGTGGGGTGCTGGGCTTGGCAGTGGCTGCCCTGGAGGTGCTGATGGGTGCCCCCTGCTGACGGGCTGCCCTGATGCTCTCTGCTCTGTGCACAGGGACTCCATCGACCTTGACAACCCCCAGGAGAATGTGAAGGCAACGCAACTGCTGGAGGGGCTGATCCAGGAGTTGCAGAAGAAGGCAGACCACCAAGTGGGTGAGGATGGCTTCTTACTGAAGATCAAGCTGGGGCACTATGCCACACAGCTGCAGGCAAGTGGGGGATCGCGGGTGGGAGTGCAAGGCTGGGGGGGTCCCTGCCCTGTGCCTGGCTCAGGCTGTGCTCTCCCACAGAACACGTATGACCGGTGCCCCATGGAGCTGGTGCGCTGCATCCGACACATCCTCTACCACGAGCAGCGGCTGGTGCGGGAGGCGAACAATGTGAGTGGGGGCCTGGAAGGGTGAGGGAGAGGGTCCTGCAGGGTTGGGGGAATTCTCAGGGGCTCCAGCATGATGAGGGGAGCAGCCAAGGGAACAGGGAGGTTCCCCTCACCATGCTGAGTGTGCCCCATGCCCTGCACAGAGCCCCTCGCCAGCTGGCTCCCTGGTGGATGCCATGTCCCAGAAGCACCTGCAGATCAACCAGACCTTTGAGGAGCTGCGGCTCATCACACAGGACTCGGAGAATGAGCTCAAGAAGCTGCAGCAGACACAGGAGTACTTCATCATCCAGTACCAGGAGAACATGCGCCTTCAAGGTGGGTGAGGGTCTGAGGGGTGTGGTGCTGGGACACTGGCGGGCCAGCCCTAACACCATGGCCTTGTCCCCCAGCCCAGTTCTCCCAGCTCTCCCAGTTGGGCCCCCAGGAGCGCATGTCACGGGAAACGACACTGCAGCAGAAGAAGGCATCGCTGGAGGCCTGGCTGCACCGGGAGGCCCAGACACTACAGCAGTACCGTTTGGTGAGTGATGCTGTCCTCTGCTCCCTGTGGTGCTGTCCTTGTGACACCCTGTAACACTGTCCCGGCGCCCCATGACACCATCCCACCTCGCAGGACCTGGCTGAGAAGCACCAGAAGACGCTGCAGCTGCTGCGCAAGCAGCAAACGACCATCCTGGATGACGAGCTGATCCAGTGGAAGCGTCGGCAGCAGCTGGCAGGGAATGGGGGCCCACCTGAGGGTACCCTGGATGTGCTTCAGACCTGGTGGGTGCCCTGTGGGGCAGGGTGGGCTGGGGTGCTGAGCTGCAGTGTGTACTGAGCGCTGCTCCCCTCAGGTGCGAGAAGCTGGCAGAGATCATCTGGCAGAACCGGCAGCAGATTCGCCGGGCTGAGCACCTGTGCCAGCAGCTGCCAATCCCGGGCCCGGTGGAGGAGATGCTGTCGGAGCTGAACGGTACCATTACTGATATCATCTCTGCCCTGGTCACCAGGTACTGGTGGGGTCTGGGTGGACTGAGGCAGCAGGTGGGGTGGGGGGCTGGGTTGGCCCTGCTCTGCCCACCCTCCCTGATCCTCCTGTCCCCCCAGCACCTTCATCATCGAGAAGCAGCCCCCCCAGGTGCTGAAGACACAGACCAAGTTTGCAGCCACCGTGCGGCTCCTGGTGGGGGGGAAGCTGAACGTGCACATGAACCCCCCCCAGGTAAAGGCCACCATCATCAGCGAGCAGCAAGCCAAGGCCCTGCTGAAGAATGAGAGCACCCGCAAGTAATGCTGGGGGCTGGAGGGGTGTAGCGGGGGGCTGGGGCTGCTGAGGCAGCAGAGGCAGCAGGGAGCATGGTGTGGCAGTGGGACTGCACCTCACATGGCTCCCAGCCCTGGTGGTCCCCTGACCCTGTGCATTCTGGTGGCAGCGAGAGCAGTGGGGAGATCCTTAACAACTGCTGCGTGATGGAGTATCACCAGGCCACTGGGACACTCAGTGCCCACTTCCGCAACATGGTGAGAGCCTCCGCCCCCCCTCCTGTACCCTCATGCCCCTCTGTGCTCACCCTGGTGTCCCTGTCTGTTCCCCTGTGCTCACTGCTTGTGTGCCTGCAGTCCCTGAAGCGGATCAAGCGCTCGGATCGCCGTGGGGCTGAGTCAGTGACCGAGGAGAAGTTCACCATCCTCTTCGAGTCACAGTTCAGTGTTGGTGGCAATGAGCTGGTCTTCCAGGTGAAGGTAAAGTCATCAGCCATATCCCCTCTGCAGGCCCCAGGCAAACCGCGGACACCATTCCCACAGGCATAGGGCTGGGATGGAGCCATAGAGTGTCTTTGGGTGATGCTCCCATGGTGCCCCACAGCCCACTCTCGTCTCCTTCCTCCTGGCAGACGCTGTCCCTGCCTGTGGTAGTGATTGTGCATGGGAGCCAGGACAACAACGCCACAGCCACTGTGCTCTGGGACAATGCCTTTGCTGAGCCTGTGAGTGTCAGTGCCATGAGGGACAGGACAGGCCCCGGGGGCCCCTGGAGGCTGCGGGGGTCAGGCTCAGCCTCCTGGCAAGACATGCCCAGAGGCAGCAGGCAGAGCTCGATGCTGACCCCACTCTCTGCCCCCAGGGCCGTGTGCCCTTTGCTGTGCCTGACAAGGTGCAGTGGCCGCAGCTCTGCGAGGCGCTCAACATGAAGTTCAAGGCAGAGGTGCAGAGCAGCCGTGGGCTGACCAAGGAGAACCTGGTGTTCCTGGCGCAGAAGCTGTTCAACAGCACCAGCTCCCACCTGGAGGACTACAGCAGCACTACGGTGTCCTGGTCCCAGTTCAACCGCGTGAGTGGCCTGGGATTTGTGCGGGAGAGCTGTGGAGTGCCCTCAGTGTTTGTGCTGGGAGTGTATCGGGCTTATCACCTAGGGGTCCCGCAGTCCAGGTCCCTGAGTCTTCACTGCTGCATCCGATACCTGTGTTGCGTAGCAGTGGCTCCAAGGCTGGTGTCAGGAGTGCTCATTTTCTGTGGATTTCAACAGGAAAACCTGCCTGGGAGGAATTACACCTTCTGGCAGTGGTTTGATGGGGTCATGGAGGTGCTGAAGAAGCATCTGAAGCCGCACTGGAATGATGGGTAAGAGTCGTCCTGCCCCGTGCTGGCCGGCCCAAGCCTCCTGCCCTGACGCCCCACTCTGCCTAGGGCCATCCTGGGCTTCGTCAACAAGCAGCAGGCACACGACCTGCTCATCAACAAGCCCGACGGGACCTTCCTCCTGCGCTTCAGCGACTCGGAGATTGGCGGCATCACCATCGCCTGGAAGTTCGATTCCTGTGAGTGTGTGCCAGGCCCTGACACCCCAGGCCGAGCGTCCCTGGCTCCCACCTGGGGCTTGGCAGTCTCATGCCCACAGCTGGAGCCTTCCTCTGGAAAGGGGCGAGTGCGAGAGCCCACGGGATGCCTTGGCTGCCCTGTAGGGAGCAGCGCTGCCCTCACTCACTGCAGCCATGGCTGCTCTGGGCACAAGCGCTGGCAACAGTGTGGAGGAGTGACCAGACTGAACCCTCCAACTCAGCCCTGGGGGACTGATGTAGACTGTATGAAACGCAATAACTCCGTGGTGCTCCCTGGTGCAGGGGTTTGCAGGGGTGGCCTGACACTGTGCAGGAGTCTGCTTGTTGCTGTTCTCTGCAAGAGCATCCTTTGGAGGGTTGCGTGGCTGAGGAGCACTGCAGAACTCCATGGAGCTCCCGTGGCTGGGGAACCCACCCCCTGCATGTCTGAATGAGGCCAGACCTGCCTTGGGTTTACGGTGTCTCCTGCCTTATCCCATTTTCTGGCAACATGTGCTTTGTCCTCAGCTGTTGCTGGGGGAAGGATGTAGCATGGGACATGCTGTTTGCTGCTTGACATGACCTTACTGCCTGTGTTCAGAGCAGGGCCAGGAGCCACCACTGGCTCTGGACATCACCATGGTCCTTGCTCTTGTCTTGCAGCTGAGAGGATGTTCTGGAACCTGATGCCTTTCACCACCAGGGACTTCTCTATCCGCTCCCTGGCCGACCGCCTTGGGGACCTCAGTTACCTTATTTACGTGTTCCCTGACCGGCCCAAGGATGAGGTGTTCTCCAAGTACTACACGCCGGTTCTCTGTGAGTCCACGCCAGGTAGCGCTACCCCTTCACCCCACATGTCCCCGCCTTTGTGCATCCAGCTGGCATGGAGCCAGGGCTCACAGCATCCCCCAGCCTGGGGCTGCACTGGCCCCACAGGGGCTCTGCAGCTGGCCACGTGTGAGCCCCCAGTGCTGCCATGGGCTTGCAGCATGTGCCAGATTTTGGGGCCTCAGCACTGCCTCCTTCCCTCTAGCTAAAGCTGTAGATGGATACGTGAAGCCACAGATCAAGCAAGTGGTGCCAGAGTAAGTGTGACCCCAAAAGCAGACCCTGGGCACTGAGTCCCATGGGATTTCCCTTGTTGAGCTGGCAGGGATGGCCAGCAGCTGAGGGCATTGTGGAGCTCAGCTCTGGTGCTGCCAGTGGCCACATGGCGCTGAGCCTTTCCAGAATGCAACTTAACCCCTGGGGTGCCCATCCTGTCCTACGCCAGTGCTCATGAGACCCGTCCCCATAGGTTTGCCAACGCATCAGGCGATTCTGCCCCTGGAGGGGCCACCTACATGGACCAGGCGCCCTCGCCTGCAGTCTGCTCCCAGCCCCATTACAACATGTACACCCAGAAGTAGGTATCACATCCCCTGCCTCCATCCTGCTGTGGCTGGTTCCCCCTCTCACCTCCTTCCTTTTGCAGCCCAGACCCGGTGCTGGACCCTGAGGGTGATTTCGACCTGGATGACACGATGGATGTGGCAAGGCACGTGGAGGAGCTGCTGCGACGCCCCGTGGACAGTCAGTGGATCCCCCATGCCCAGTCATGATGGGCAGGCACCTGGTTCCTCGCCCCAGCGCCGCGAGGACTGTGCTGTGTTTGTGTCTCTGTGCCGGGGGGGCAGTGGGTGGGCTCTGCCCCCAGGATTTGCTCCGTGCTGCCCCAAAACACAGGCTGGCATCTGGCTCTTTGGTGTTTATGCCCTTGTATAAACAGCAGCGGATTTGTCGCATGGTTTTTCTGTATGTTCCTTTTAAGAGGCCCAGCTTCGGCTTTCCGCTTCCTCCAGCACCAGTCCCGCAGCCCCCCGCTCCCCCCACGGGGCTGCTGAGGCAGGGGCCAGGGGTCCGGCCTCGGGTTTGCTTTCGCAGTCGTCACTAAGAATGTATGTGTCGCCTTCTTGTTCTCTGCCGTGGCTCCATTCCCGGAGGGGCACAGGGCAGAGGGGGTGTTGGGGTGGGGCTGCCCCCGCCCATGTTGGCACCCTGTTCCACAGCAGCAGGGTCCCCTGCTGAACCTCATCTCCTCCTCTGGCCCCAGGGATGCAGCAGCCCCTCCGGCCTCGGTGTCCCCTCCGGAGCTGGTGCAGCGCGAGGGTGGCAGGGTGTGAGGGCAGGCGGGTGGGCAGGGGGTTTGGAGGAGCGTAGCCCTCCTGCCTCCCCCCTCTCCCCTCGCCCTGGCGGGAAGCTCTGGGATCCTGGCCATGTTATTTTTCTATCACAGAGTAAATAAAGCACGGAATATTTTTATAACACAAAAGCTCTGGGTTCCAAGTGTGTCTTCGGGCAGAGGCAGGTCCCTCCGGGGGGTGTGTGCTCTCCATCTCCAGCTGGTACACGGAATGGATGCTGGGGGCAGACCCAGGGCTTGAGGTCCCTGTCCCTCGGATCGGGCCTCCCCCCTGGCATGGGCAGGACGGATCCAGACGGTTCTGCCGAGGCCGGGGCGCTGCCCTGGGGATGGGGATGAGGCTGGGGCCACTTTTCCAGGCAAAAAGCAAAGTAAACCGGATCAGTTGCCCTGTTTCTCCAAAGGAGGAGCTTCCTCTTGATGGGGAAGCAGGGGGCGCTGGTACTCGGAGTTCGATTGCGGCTGAATTTCCCTCTGGGCGGGGGGTTCCAGGGGTGCTGTGGAAAGGTGAAAATGAAAATAAAAGTAAGGCGGGGAGGGGGGGCGGCGCCGGCGCGATAATTCTCCGTCATTTCTGCCGGAGGCGGACTAGCCAGGGGGCCAGGGAGGGTTC
>JAWWEU010000080.1:2342397-2402118 GCA_035583155.1 Acropternis orthonyx | reverse complement strand
CGCCGGGCTCGCCCCGCCCCGCCCCGCCGCTGCCCAACGGGCCCCGCGGCGGCGGCGGCGGCGGCAGCCCCGGTTCGGGCTCGGGCAGCAGCAGCCGCGAGGACTCGGCGGAGCGAAGCCCCGCGCCCACCGCGCCCCGGGCCAGCATCATGAAGGTGAGAGCCCCGCACCGGCCCGGTCTCCCCCGCACCCCGGGACCGGCCCCTGCGCAGCGCTGGGGGGCCCGAGCCGTGTCCCTCCGCCGAGCCCCGCATCCCCCCACACTGGCCCTGCCCGCCGCCCCCCGCTTCCCCTGTGCCCGCGGGGCGGCTCCGCGGAGCTGCGGAGCAGCCGCATCCCCGGTCGGTGCCCGCGGGTCACCACCTGCCCGCGGCGCCAGTCACGCCGGGACTGCCACGACGTCCCCGTGCCCTGCCCGGCCCCGGGTTCCCCAAGGGCACAGTCTGTCCCAGCCCGGCTTTGTGGAGTGTCCGTGGGTCGCCCCGTCCGGTCCCGCGGGTCCCCTGCATGGCCACACTGCAACATCGTCCGGTCCTGCCCAGGGCACCATTGGGTGCCAGTGAGGAGGCGCCCGCTGCTTGCCTCTCGAACAGCTCCTGCTCTCCCGTGCTGCCTCCTGCCAAGCGCTGAGCCTTCGACCGGCCTGGTCAGCTCTCCACCTGCTCCTGACACCTCTCAGAGCCGGGACGTAGCAGGGCCGGAGGTCAGGGAGGGTCTAGGGGGTCTCCCACCTGGGTGGGCAATGGATCACACATGTGCTTTCCTAAATGAACCCTCCGATTGTGTTGATGCTGGCGGTGCTTGCTGACACAATGGGTCACGTCCGCCGGGGACTCGCCTCCCTGCTCCCGGCAGCCTATTTTAAGCTGGGATTGCTCCAGTGCTATTAATACCCCATGTGGGGGCTGTTCCCGTGGTGCCCTAGCCCCGCTCTTCTGGCCCTGGCACTCGGTTCTCTGGGCAGCGGCGTCGGGACCCCGAGCCCCTGCCCGCGCCCGCCGGGGCTCCCACAGCAAACTGTTGCGGGGGTGGCCGGGCTGTGCCCACGCGGTGACAGAACGGAGACCTCCCGGTGCTCCCGTGCGGACAAAGGTGGGTGTCCCTGCGCCGTCATTGCCCGAGATCCAGGGGGACTTCGCCGGGATTTTCTCCTGCTCCTTCCGGGACGGGGCCAGCATCCCTCCCCGCCCAGGGACCGGCCGCGGGCGCTGCGGGCTGGGGGCGGTGAACCCCCTGCTTGCCTCCCGGGCTGGGCACATCCCCGTCACCACCTGCGTCACCGCGGGATTTGGCCTCACGTGAAGGTCGGGTGGCCCGGGGCCAGCGCAGGCAGGGGAAGGCGCTGGCCCGGGCGGAGGTCAGACCCGGACAGTGTGCCCAGCTCGTGCCCATCCATCGTGCATCTCCATGTCCATCCGGGGCCTGAGTGGCAGTGGAGGCACACGTGGGAAGAGCTGACAGCTCTGTTATTTTTTGGGATTTTCAGAAAAGGCTGGAGGAGTGAATGTGAACGTGGGACTCACCAGCTGTGTGGAGCTGGGGGGCCACAGGGCAGCAGGATCCAGAGCTGGCCCCTGCAGTGTCCCTGTGCCCTGGCTGCAGTACCTCTTCCCTTCTCTCTTCCCAGGCTAGAAGCAGAGGGCTCTGGAGGTCTGGTGTGCTGTGAGGATGCTGGAGAGGGACTTGGGCGTACTGAATCTATTCTTCCCCTCTGCAGGAGGTGGCCCTTCCCCAGCGTCTTGCTGTCCTGTCTGTTGTGTCCCTTCCCCACCCTGTGCCAGCCTCAAGAGCTGTGTGGTGCCTCCACTGGGATCTGGCTCCATGGCCCCTTGCTGGGGAGCGGCAGCTGGTGCTGCGGGGAGTGGATGTGTCAGTCGCTTTCTTCTTGGCAGGGAACAAACGATGGTAGAAAAGCCCTGACTGTGCCTGGTCTCCTACTGCCTCCGCTCTGGGGCTGCTGCCTGCACCCCTGCCTGCATCCCTGCCAGTGCTGCGCAGCCCGGGACAGGAGTAGTGGGTAGACTCAGGACCCAGGGAAACCAGCTGCAGATGAGTCATGTCATGGCCAGGCTGAGGGATAAGGGTAAGGGAGGGAGAACTGATGGGCCCGTCTCCGTCCTGCGCTTGGGAGCAGGTTGCGTGGCCGGTAGCAGCGGCCATCACGTGGAGGCTGAGATTAGGGCAGCAGCACTCGCCACAGCACTAATGCAGGAGGTAATTGGCTGAAGAGGTGCTTAGCACACACTGCAGAGCTGGGCAGTGCGTGAGCAGCTGGGACGTGCCCTCCGTGCCCAGCCCGGGCTCACCATTGGCATCATGGGTGTCATCAGCACCATGGTTGGTGCTTCCTCTGCAGAGCCCTGCCTGCTCTCTGACAGGTGTCCCCAGGGTTGAAGACCGTCTGGAACAGCCTATGAAGGGGCTACCAGGGAGCAGCATCTCTTCCCTGCCAGTCCCCAGTCTAGGGTGAGAAGCCGCGGGCAGGAGACCCCTCGCACCCACTGCCCCTCAGCTCGCTGCCAGCCCATACAGTGGGAGAGCAGAGCCTGTGTGCTGCAGGGTGCTCATGGGTCTGTTCCACATACCTGCACCCCAAAGTGCTGCAGAGGGCACCATCTTCTGTTCCCAAAACTGGGGGTTGGGGGTGCAGGTGGGGCATTCGGGCTTTTGTCGGTATGGTGCGGGTACTGGTGGGGCTGGTGATGGTTGGGTGTGTCTGGCTGCCTGCAGTGGGCACAGCTGGAGGCAGGTCCCTGGTGCTGGGTGAGCGCAGGCCCCCCGCCCGTGTTTCCTTTCCGGATGGATTTCCTGTTTTCGGCTGTGGGGCCCGGTGCGGAGCCGCCCCGGGTGGGGAGCGGGTCGGTAGAGGTGCAGGAGTCTTGCCCGGGGCAGAAGGTGCTGCCCTCGGTGCCCATCGCCCCGAGGCGGGACGAGGGCCGGGACTGCCGGTCAGTGGAGAGCTCAGACTGCAGCTTGCAGGAGGCATCCGGCGGAGAGTCCTTCCCCGCAGGGCTGGCTGATGGTGTGACCCGCCTCTGAGCCCCTGCCGACCCGAGCTGGCTGGCACGGAGGAGGGGTCCTGGAGCTCGTCCAGCTCCTTGGAGCAATCTGGCAGTGAGAGGATGCAAACAGTTCACACATCCGAGCTCCGGGACAGCAGGATCTGGCTGGCTCTAACAGGGGGATGAGGGCTGGGTCTGATTCCCCTGTCCCTGGGCCACTGTGCCCCGAGCATCCCCGGGGAAGCCATCCGTTCATGTGTGACCTGTCCCAACTGCTGTTGGCCGGGGCTGCCTGGCCCCAAGGGGCAGATCCCCACACCCCCAGGTCGGGCACAGGGACATGCTCCAGGCACAGCCCCATGCAGGAGGTGTGGAAGGTCTCAGGGCACTGGAGAGGAATGCCTGATCCCCAGCCTGGGCAGCTGGGCACGACCTGCCTCTGACAGAGACACCATCAGATTAGAGGTGACTCACCATAATCTTGAAGAAGTGGATTAAATCTCCTCCTACTGCGCTGCTTAATGAAATCCATCCCATAGTATTCTCCTGGCCCTGCTGTTCCCCCTCATCTCCTGCCCCTGCCAGCCCTGTGGCAGCAGGGTCCCCATTCCTCATTATGGGACAGGGCAGAGTGCAGGCATGGGGTGCTGGCAGCAAACAGCCTATGTCCCCCTGACCCCTGGCTCTGTGGGACAGAGCTGTGGCCAGACTCATCCCCAGCATGTGGCACTGACAGGGGCTGCCCTGCCCCTCTCCTAACAAAAGACTGGGGGGTTTGATTGGGGCTCCCCAGCAGCAGCTCTGCTCATGCCTCACATGCCAGGCTTGGTTTTCCTCCAGTGTCCCCAGTCCAGGGATCTGGGAACCACACTGGGCTGCCAGTGCGTGGCCATGCCTCCCAGGGTGAGTGCACAGGGGGGAAGGATTCGTTTCAGGGCTGGGAGCAGGAAGGAAGGAAGGAAGGAAAGCAGAGTTAAAATAAGCCAGGCAGTGAACCGTGGGGGAGGCCAGGGCTGCAGCCAGTTCCCAGTGTCCAGGAGAGGGGCGGACCAGGTTGAACTGGGCTTCATGTGGCACTGGGACACCCTGGGACAACCTGGGGTGCTGTGCTTTTCTTTGGGCTAGGTCAAGGGGGCTGTGAGGCAGGAGGGTGCCAGGAACTGGTGGGCCACACACTGCCTGCTTGTCCCTGACAGCTCTACCCCTTTCCCACCCTGGTAGGATGGCTCCCGGCAGCGGCTGCCACAGAAGAAGAAGACGGTGTCCTTCAGCTCCATGCCCAATGATCGCAAGATCAACAGCACGGCCGCCTGCATCTCCCTCATGCTGGAGGGCTGTGAGCTGAAGAAGGTGCGCTCCAACTCCCGCATGTACAGCCGCTTCTTTGTGCTGGACGCTGACATGCGTTCTGTGCGCTGGGAGCCCTCCAAGAAGGACTCGGAGAAGGCCAAGATCGAGATCAAGTCAGTCAAAGAGGTGCGTGTGGGCAAGAAGACGCCTGTCCTGCGCAGCAATGGCCTCTCTGACCAGTTCCCAGATGAGTGCGCCTTCTCCATCATCTATGGAGACAACTACGAGTCCCTGGACCTGGTGGCCAGTTCAGCCGATGTGGTGAGCGCCTGGGTGATGGGGCTGCGGTACCTGGTGTCCTACGGGAAGCACAGCCCCGAGGCACCTGGGACCGGCCATCCCAGCCTCCGGACCTCCTGGATCTCCTCTGTCTTTGACCTTGCTGACCTGGATAAGTCTGGCCACATCCCTGTGTCCCGGGCCGTGCAGCTGATCAAAGCGCTCAACCCTGGCATGAAGACTTCCACCATCGAGCTGAAGTTCAAGGAGCTGCAGAAGGCCAGTGAGCGTCCTGGGGCAGAGGTGGCCTGTGACCTCTTTGTGGAGGCATACTGCGAGCTCTGCACCCGCCCTGAGATCTTCTTCCTGCTGGTCCAGTTCTCCAGCAACAAGGAATACCTAGGTGTGAAGGACCTACTGATGTTCCTGGAGGTGGAGCAGGGCATGGAGGGGGTCACAGAGGAGAAGTGCTTGGAGATTGTCGGCAAGTACGAGCCCTCCAAGGAGGGCCGGGAGAAGGGCTACCTGGCCATCGACGGCTTCACACGCTACCTGCTCTCTGCTGACTGCTCCATCTTCGACCCGCAGCACCGCAAGGTCTGCCAGGACATGGCGCAGCCCCTCTCCCACTACTACATCAGCTCTGCCCACAGCGCCTGCCTGCTGGAGGACAACTTCTGGGGCCGCTCGGACATCAGTGGCTACATCAGCGCCCTGGGCCTGGGCTGCCGCAGCATTGAGCTGGTGCTGTGGGATGGCCCTGAGGGCGAGCCTGTGGTCTATACCAGCCCCTCAGCTGCCTCCTGCGTGCCCTTCCGTGCCGTGGTGGGGCTGATAGACCAACACGCCTTCACCGCCTCCGCCTACCCGCTCATCCTCTGCCTGGTGGTGCGCTGCTCGGCCCCCCAGCAGCGCCTCGCCGCCCAGTGCCTGCGCAAGACACTGGGGGAGAAGCTGTACCTGGAGCCCCCCAACCCCGTGGCATCCTACCTGCCCTCCCCGGAGCAGCTCAAGGGCCGCATCCTCATCAAGGGCAAGAAGCTGCCGCCCAGCTGTGAGGATAGTGAGGGGGAGGTGTCAGATGAGGAGGAAGGCTGGGAGCTGGCACGGCGGCTGGGCCAGGAGGACCGGGAGGCACCGGAGGGAGGTGGCCCGCGGCGGGTGCGCCTCAGCCGGGAGCTCTCGGAGCTGGTGAGCCTCTGCCAGGCTGTCCCCTTCCAGGACTTTGAGAGCTCACGGCGTGGGCAGCGCTACTGGGAGATGTGCTCCTTCAGCGAGGTGGAAGCAGGACGCTTTGCCAACGAGTGCCCAGCTGAGCTGGTCAGCTACAACAAGCGGTTCCTCTCCCGCATCTACCCCAGCCCCATGCGCATCGACGCCAGCAACATGAATCCCCAGGACTTCTGGAAGTGCGGCTGCCAGATGGTGGCCATGAACTACCAGACACCGGGGCTCATGATGGACCTGAACGCGGGCTGGTTCCGTCAGAATGGGGCCTGTGGCTACGTCCTCCGCCCAGCCATCATGCGGGAGGAGGTCTCCTACTTCAGTGCCAACGCCAAGGACTCCTTGCCCGGGGTGCCTGCCCAGCTTCTGCACCTCAAGGTCATCAGTGGGCAGAACCTGCCCAAGCCCAAGGGCTCCGGGGCTAAGGGGGAGGTGGTAGAGCCCTATGTCTGTGCCGAAATCCATGGCATCCCAGCCGACTGTGCCGAGCACCGCACCAAAACAGCCCTGCAGAGCGGGGACAACCCCATCTTTGATGAGAGCCTGGAGTTTCAGATCAACCTGCCAGAGCTGGCCGTCCTGCGCTTTGTGGTGCTGGACGATGACTACATCGGGGATGAGTTCATTGCCCAGTACACCATCCCCTTCGAGTGCCTGCAGCCTGGCTACCGCCATGTCCCCCTCCAGTCTCTGGCCGGGGAGCCCCTGCCCCATGCCACTCTCTTTGTGCACGTGGCCATTACTGACCGCCGTGGTGGGGGCAAGGGGCACCGCCGGGGGCTGGCGGGGCGCCGGGGCCGCCGGGTGCGGGAATACACCTCCACCAAGGCCACCGGCATCAAAGCCATCGACGAGGTCTTCCGGACAGCCACCCAGCCGCTGCGGGAGGCCACCGACCTGCGGGAGAATGTGCAGGTACAGACCCTGCAGAGGCACTGGGGGACCTGGTTTCTGTGGGAGAGGATGGGGTCTGAGTGTCCCCCTCTTCCTTGGGGACGTGAGCAAGGAGTCTTATCTGGAGCAGAGAGACGGGGGAAACGGGGATGTTCCGGGGGGGGGAGCCACTGACGCCAATCTCTGCCCACAGAACGCACTGGTCTCCTTCAAGGAGCTGTGTGGGCTGACGCCTGCTGCCAACATGAAGCAGTGCATCCTGACAGTGTCCACATGGCTGCTGCACAGTGACAGCACACTCAGCGTCACCCTTAACCTGGCAGAGCAGTACCCCCCTATGGAGGCCCAGGGCCCCGTCCCCGACCTGCTGCGCAAGGTCCTCACTGCCTACGAGACGGTAAGTGCCATCCTGCCAGGGCTCAGTGGCACCTGAACCTGAACTTGCTGCATCCATCCTGTGGCAGGGGGAGGTGAGCAGAGGAGGGGAGTCTTGCTGAGGCACAGGCTTTTCCAGCTCAGTATGACCCTGGGACCCCTCAGCTCCTGTCCCTCTGCCTGCACTGGTCCTACCAGGTGGGAGAAATCCCATTAATAGCCACAGCCAGAGCTGCTTCCTTCCTTTGTGTTGGAGAGAACCTGGCCACCAGCCAGGTGCTGGTCACCCCACACCTGGCCATGTATGGTGAGGTGAGGAGGGCCGGATACCAGGCACCGTGCTGGGGTGAGGGGCAGCCCCTGACAAGCCCTGTCTCCCCTTCCACTCGGCCAGGGGGTGTGGGGCCAGGACTGTCCAGCTCCTCATGCTGCCCCTCTCCCCAGATGATCCAGACCAGCCGGACACTGATCGAATCTGCTGATGTGGTGTACGGGAAGCTCATCCAGGCTCAGCAGGCAGGTGAGTCCCAGAGGGCAGCCCTGGCCCCCCGTGTGGCTCTGGCCATGCGCCCGGGCACATCCTGCGGTGCTGGGGTGTGGGGCCTCCTGCTCCGGGACAGGGTGTGGGTGGGTGGGCTGCAGGGCTGTGTGGGAGGGAGTGAGCAGAGAGGGGGAGGCTGATGAGGAAGCGGGGAAGAGTCATTAGCTGCCAAATGCCAGAACATAATTAGTGCCAGAAATAACAGGCTGAGGCTGACGGCAGAAGTGGCAACTGAGTGTTATGACTTCCCAGACACATGGCAGAACCCACACAGGCAGGTGCTGCTGCTGCTCCCTGCCCCAGTCCTCCCCCTGGCAGCCCCCACTGCAGCAGCTGGTTGGGACCCCCAGCTCCACTCCAGGCCCTGATGGCTGCATGGCCCCTTCTGTGGGCTGGGACCCCACGGGGATAGCTCCACCAGCCCCAAGTACATGGGGGGCTGCCAGCCCAAGAGCTCACATGGGCTCCCCATGGGGTTGGGAGAGCCTCAGGAGCTGGAGGGGTTGGGAAAGCCTCAGGAGCTGGAGGGACTAGGGAGGAAGGAAGGGGCCCTGTTCTGCTGTCCCCCCATGCCAGCTTTGCTGCCAGCAGCCCTGTTTGTTCCCTGCCTACACGGCAGATGAGAACCTCCCTGAGCTCTTGACTTTTGGCTCTGGCACTGCTGCCAGCACTGGGGGGGAGTGGAGCAGTGGGGCACAGGCTGCAGGACACGGGTGGGCTCTGTGCCCTCCTGTACTGCTCCAGCTGCTGTGCTGGGGTGTCACAGGGCAGAGGGCCCTGGGGTGTGCAGCCCATCTGGGGAGTGGCAAGCAGCAGCCTGGGGTCTGCAGCCCCCACCCCTGGTGCTGTCTGTCCCTGCTTTCACCTTGTCTGTGCTGTGGACGAGCCCCTCTGGTGCCGGCATGGCCAGTGCCTGGCTGGTGAGCGCTGGGGGTCATGAGAGGTGTGGGCTGCGGTGGGGGTGCAGACTGGGGGGCATGCTGATTGGCAGTGTGTGGGCTGGCAGGCTGCGTGGGAGTCCTCGAGTGGGCCTGGAGCTGGTGCTGCGTCAGGAGGGGTAAATATAGCACCTGCTCATGAGGGCATCACGTGGTGCACAGCGCTGGGGCGGGCGCTCCACTGGGGGGGCATGGTGGCCCTGCTCTGAGCCCCCCTGGGAGAGCCATGGGATGCAAGAGCTGTGCCTCTGCCCAGGGTCTTTGCTACCCTTCTGAACCCCGTGGCCTCCAGTGCCCAAAACCGCCACAGGCTGGGGCCAAGCACAGTGCCAGGGTGCTGGGCGCTCTGCTGGCTCCTTGTTCCTGGTGTGGAGGGGTCTTGGGGCTGCTGGAGCAGTGGAGAACCCATTCTGCCTGCACCCCCATGGCGGGCAAAAGGCTTCCCTCTGGCTTGGTCCCCGTTTGAGGTGGATGGTGGCTGTCCCCACGCCAGCATCCCTGCACTCACTGAGTGCCACTCCCGTCTGTGCAGGGATGGATTTCCACAAGGAGCTGCACCGCATCGAGACCAAGGAGGGGCTGCGAGGCCGCAAGCTGCAGAAGGCGCTGGAGAGCTTCGCCTGGAACATCACTGTGCTCAAGGTGAGGGGCGAGAGCTGCGTGGACACGCCTGTCCTGCCCTGACACCTCACCCTGATGTCTCTGCTCTAACACCTCCCCTGATGCCCACTCCCCGCAGGGCCAGGCTGACCTCCTCAAACATGCCAAGGCAGAGGCATTGGACAACCTGTGGCAGATCCACAATGCAGGACAGTCGTGTGGCATCGGCAGGAATGGCTCGGCCTCACCAGAACTCTCCCGGCTGCGTGCTCCCCTGGAGCCCATCCCCGAGACGGACGGAGGCGGCGACACGGCATCCTGCTAACCCTGGCCTGGGGCTCAGGGGCCCAGACTGAGCAGCCCCAGCTGCAGGAGCCAGAAGCAGGACCCCCCAGCCTGCCCACGGACAGGTGGCTTCCTGCAGGCTCAGCCTGCCTGGAGAGACATATCTGGAGTGGAGGGTCTGCACTCTGCAGTGTTGAGGGGCTGCATCAGGGCTCTGTGGAGAGGTTGAGAAGGGGTGATCCTGCTCCTCTTTGCCCTCCATGAGCTCTCAGGAGACTCCTCCATCCCTCCCATATGCTTCCAAAGCCAGCACTCTGCTGCAGGGCCAGTGGGGATGCTGGTACTCCAGTGCTCATGTGTTTGTACCCCCCAGCCTGCTGTGCCAGATGCTGCTTGGAAAAGCAGCCCCAGGTCTGGGCTCATGCGCAGAAGGCTTGGCCTTCATCAATCCTAGGGAAAACCTGGCCAGCAGGAAGGGTCCTGGCTAGTCCTGTCACCTCTGTGGCACCTCTGGGGCCACCACTGTGCAGAGTGGCTGGAAGGCTCTGCAGTGCAGCAGCTGTGGGACCAGGCTGTCAGTGGGCAGCAGATGTGGCTTCTGGCATCAGGGAAATGTTGGGAGTCATTGCCCAGGGCAAGGGGGTCTCAGTGCAAACAGAGGTGGAGGGTTGTCTGGGGTTGGACTGGGCCTGTGGAGCATTATAAAGAGTGTGAGACCTTCCCGTTGTGCTCTGTGGCTCCCTCTGTGCCTGGCATGGGGCCAGGGCAGGTTGGGGTCACCAAAGAGGATGGAGGGTGGCACTGGGTATGGGACCCTGATGGCACCATCCCTCCCTGGCACCATCAGGAGTGCGAAGTGACGACTCCCCATGTCAGGAAGCCGTGCTGCTGCCGGCACCCCTTTGTTCGGGGGAATAATTAGCCTAATGGGACTCCAAGCAATGGAGCCCACCAGCATTGACCTTCAGCCCCTTTGCGCCAGCCCAGCCACACGGCCTATGGGCAATTATGGCCTCATTAGTGCCTGGCGTCCTGGCCGGTGAGCACCCACACAATGAGGAGCTGCAAATGAGGGGAAAGGCCTGGATGGTCTCCGGGCTACGCGCCCCAGCAAGTCCGTGTCTCCCAGAGACCATCTGGTCCTGCTGCCCCGGTGGTATTTTTGGCAGCACTATTGTGCTGGGCCCTATAAAGTGGCAGCAACAGCACAGGGCACTGTGCTCTCAGCTCTCCAGTGGGACATGCCCCAGAGCCACTCGGCTGTCTGAAGACCCCCCGAAAGGATGGAGGTGCGCAACACCAAGGTGGGGCTGGGGTGCTGCAGCCCCTGGGAAGAGGAGGACAGGGTTTGGGGGGAGGTCAGTATGAGGGCTTGGGGGTACAGGAGGGCCTGGCCAGTCCTTGGGAAGCTCCAAGTGTGTGGCAAATCCCCAGGGCTATCCAGCAGCTGATCAGGAGGCTTCTTGGGAGGGAGCCGTGTGTGCAATGCCTGCGGTGTTGAGTGTGGGTACTCTTACTGCTCTCGTGGCATTGGGCAGTGAAGGGAGGGTGTTTGCCATGGCTGCTGCGTGCTGGAGCGGGATAGGGGTGTGGTGAGGGCACCCACATCTGGCTACTGGTCAGAGCATGGGGGAGGGTGCTGGCCATGCCCCCGGACACCAGAGGGTGACACTCTGACTGCACCTTGACCGTGGGGCTGGTCCCCCATGGCAGCAGTCAGGGCAGGGGGCAGTTCAGATACCAGTGGCCATGGCAGAACAGGGAGGCAGCCCTGGGGCTGTGCCCTCTCCCCCTCTCTGCACTGTCGCTGTCCTGCACTAATGCTGCCCATTGCTCCGTCAGCTCCAGCGAGCTGCCTGCCTCCTGCTCCTGCTCCTGCTCTGCTCCCTGGCCGCTGCCCGGCAGAGCCTGCCTGACTGCTGTCGGCAGAAGACCTGCTCCTGCCGCGTCTACGACCTCCTGCACGGCATGGGCAACCACGCCGCTGGTATCCTCACGCTCGGCAAGAGGAAGAGTGTTCCCCTGGCCTTCCAGAGCCGACTCTACCGCCTGCTCCATGGCTCCGGCAACCATGCCGCGGGCATCCTCACCATGGGCAAGCGTGGGGAGCACCCTGGCACCACCTACCACGACACATCGGGCTGCCCTGGGAGCGTGGACACCCAGCTAACACCAGTGCCGCGGGGTGCTGACACCAGCCCTGCCAGCCCCCGAGAGTGCCAGGGACACTCAGGGAAGGACCTGAGCATGAGCGTGAGCCAGGCTCAGGGAGCTGCAAGGAGCTTTTACTGAGCAGGGTGGAGACAGTGGGGGCAGAGAGGGGGTCCCTGGAGGCTTGGACTCCTGGGACACACACCCGGAGCTCGGTGTAAATAGCACTTTTAGATACCTCCTCTCGGCCCTGGCCCTGCCTCAGCTTGCTCAGGGCACCGCGGGCACCGCGGCCTTTTACAATAAATGGTAGCCTGATGTCACCCGGCTCTGTGGTCTCTCTGAGGAGGGGTCAGGAAGGCACAGCTCAGAGCCGGGGCAGCTGCTGGGGCAAACGCCTTCCTCCGCGGTGCCCGGACCGCGCTCACTTTCGGTGCCTGGACTGGGGCGGGTGCGGGACAGGGGCTGGGGTGAACGGAGGCGTGGCAGATGCTGCTCCTTCCCCCGCCGTCCCAGGGGTGCCGGGGCTGAGCGGGTCCCGGAGCCAGGGCAGTCCCGGCGCCCCCTCCCCCGTCCGACGGCTCCGGTGCCGAGCAGGTCCCGGCGCCCCCGGCACGGTGCGCCCCCGGGACCGAGCGCCGTGCCCGCCGGTGCCGAGGCCCCTCCCGATGCCGGGGCGGGGCGGGGGCGGGGCGGGAGCCCCGGGCGGGCCGGGATCAGCCCGCGGCGCTGCGGAGGGGCCGGGGGCGGCGGAGGCAGCCCCGCCGCGGCAGCCCCGCGGCCGGGCGGGACGATGCCGGTGATGAAGGGGCTGCTGGCGCCGCAGAATACCTTCCTGGACACCATCGCCACCCGCTTCGATGGCACACGTAAGGCCGGGACCGGGCCGAGGAGGGACCGCCGAGGCGGGAGGTGTGCGGGGGTCGGGGCGGGTGTGGCGCTGCCCCCCCGAGGGGAAGCGGACTCGGGCCAGCCCCGCAGCCCCCGCGGCTCGGCCGGGCTCGACCACCCACCGCTGTTCGGGGGCCGTCCCGTGTCCGTGTCCGGGCTCGGTGCTCCGGGACTGCCCCTGTCTGTGCCCCGGGCCGTCCCCACGGTGCTCTCTCCGCGCCAGGTGCCCCTCGGTGCCTCCGGTGCCCGTCGGTGCCGCCGGTGCCCCTCGGTGCTGCCGCCGCCACCGCGCTCAGCACCAGGGACAGATCCCGGTGGCGGCGGGAGGCGCCGTGCGGAGCCCCGGGATGAGCGAGGGAGCCCCGGAGGGTGCACGGCCGGTCTCACGCCGCCGGGGCTGGCCTGGCATCCCCAGGGTCCCGCGTTTCTCCGTCCCGTTCCCGAGCGGTGTCTGTGTCCCCGGGCGCTGAGGTCCCTCCCCTCTGTGTCCGTGTGCCGGAGTCAGGATGGATTGAAGCCGGGATGGATCATGCCCGGACGCCACGAGTGCCATCTCCGCTGGCACCATTCAGCCACCCGGGGAGGCGCCGTGCCCAGGGCTCACGTCAGCTCCCAGCCAAAATCACCTACAGCAGGGGTCTCCCAGGCCAGCTGCCTGCAGGGCTGGGCATCCCCTCCCTTGCTGGGAGGGACCGGCATGAAGATGGCACTGGATTGCCCGCAGCCACCTCTCAGGGCCCCGTCGGGGAACCTGGAGCACCCCGGGGCATGTGCAGGCTGCGATGTTGAGCTGACTCCTGGCCTGGAGTGACACGGAGCAGCCCTGGTGGGTCAGTGGTCGTTTGCATAGAGGAGCTGGGATTTGGGATATTACATTTGAGATGTAATGTGTGAGGAGGCCGCCGGTCTCTGAGCCTCCCCAGGCTGTGCCTGGAGGTGCTGGGACAGAGCCGCACGTGCCTTGCACGGGTGTCCCACTGTCCTTCTGCAGAGGCAGAGCGCCTGGATATGGCTCTCCAAGGGAAGGGTCCCCGGCATAGCTGCCTGCAACACCCCAGTGTCCTGGGAATTTGCCCCAGGGAGCCGGGCTTTGTCCCACAGCCCCTGGCAGCTCCTTGCTCGAAGCTGCTCAACCTCCTCTGGGCACTTTTAAACAGTGCGGGGCTTTGCGAGTTTGATGTGCCTCTTATCGGCTTTATCTGCCATGGAGAGGGGTTTAGCACAGTGATACTCGGTGGGAGTTAACCCTGCCTCTCCCGGGCAGCCTCTCTGCTGGGCCCAGGGGCTCCTGGCGAGCCACGCTGGCCAGCATGGCTGGGGGCTGCCGACACCCACCCCGGGTTGCATCCACCAGCTCGGTGGAGCCACTCCCAAATGCAAACGGCTTGTTTTCTTTACTAATAACACATCCCGGACATCACCATAATCCCGGCTCCCCAGAGCCAAAATCTGGCCTTAGTCACAGCTTCAGGCTATTTTTGCTTCTCCGAACTAATCCCGGGCTGATCTGTGCTGTTGTGGCCCTGCTGCAACCCCATCAGCCAAGGCTGCCTGTGGGTCCCATTCCTTCCCTCCTGCAGCCTCTGCTGCCCTTGCCCTGCCCTGACACCACTCTGTCAACAGTGTGCGAGTGCTGGCATCGCTGTGGGGTCCTCTCTGCTGTGAGAGGGGGCAGAGCAAGTCTGCCTGCTCCTGGCTATGTAGTGCAGGAGTCCTGGGCTGGGGACCCACCACTGGAGACCATGGTGGGTCTGGGGACAGCCCAGTCTGCCCATGGAGGTTGCAATTGCAGCCCATGCCGGACACACACCCACTTCCTTGGCACTCTGCTAGCATGAGCCCATCTGTCTCACTGGCACAGGGCCTGCAGCAGAAGCCACTGTGGTCTCAGGGCAGAGTCCATGGCTGGGGGCTGCAGGGCAGAGCAGTCATTCTGCAGTTGGGCAGGGCATGGGCCTGGCAAGGTCTTTACTGTGCCTGGTGCCACCTTCCTGCAAGGGTAGAGTGATGCCTGGGAATCTCTGTGGTGCTGACAGACTGAGGATGCTGCAGTTCACCTCTGGTTCACTCTGGCTGGGCACCAGTCCTTGACTTCCCCCAGGCTCATGGCTTTTCTCCCACCCTCTCTGCTGGTGCTACACCACCCCAGACCTCTGGGGATCCCAGCACCACAGCTGGGCACCCCTGGGCTGGCAGTGCCCAGCTGGGTTTGCTGCTGTCCTGCTAAGCTGCCTGAGCCTGGGTGGAGCTGGGGTGGCAGATGGTGAGGGGGAGGCGTGAGTCGCCTCGCATGGGCAATGGGGGACATGAGAAAGATCCTGGTTCCTTCCCCTTCCAGTGCATGAAACTGGAGTCCTGCCTGGGCTGGGGCCTTCAGGGCAGCAGGGCATGCGATAGGTGAGCTCTGGGATCAGCTGGGTGCAGCCAGCAGGCAGATGGAGACCTGGCTCTGCTTCTCAGAGGGACTCGTGTGGGGCTGGGAGGGCTGGGAAGGCTGGGCTGCCATTTGTGTCCCGTGGTGTGGCCCCGAGTCCTCAGGGACGGCTGCATCTCCTTTCAGACAGCAATTTCATCCTGGCCAACGCACAGGGCCGCTGTGGCTTCCCCATCGTCTACTGCTCGGATGGCTTCTGCGACCTCACTGGCTTCGCCCGCACCGAGGTCATGCAGAAAAACTGCAGCTGCCGCTTCCTCTGTGGGGCTGAGACCAGTGAGCCCACCTTGCAGGGCATTGAGAAGGCGCTGGAAGGCAGGCAGGAGTACCAGTCCGAGGTCTGCTTCTACAAGAAGGGTGGTGAGTGGCACTGGGGCTGTGTCCCTGCCCACAGGTCTGGCTGGCCATGGGGGAAGCCACAAAGCACTGTGGGAGGGTGGCCCTGCCTTCACCACTCTTTTCCTCAACGCAGGAGCTGCCTTCTGGTGCTTGCTGGACATCATGCCCATCAAGAATGAGAAGGGGGAGGTGGTGCTCTTCCTCTTCTCCTTCAAGGACATCACAGAGAGCCGGGGCAGGAGCCACCTGGGGGACAAGAAGGAGGGTGAGCCATGGCTGTGGGAAGGGGATGGGATTCCAGGAGCAGTGTGTGTGGTGGGCACCTGGCAAAGGGATTCCCTGTTCCCTGGTGGGTTCTGCCTGCCATGTACACCCATGGCACAGCACTCCCACTAACCCAGTGTGTCTTGTCTGCTGCAGAGAAGCAGAGGAGCAAGAAGCCTGGGAGTTCACACCTACGGGCCGCACGCAGGCAGGGCCGGACTGTGCTGCACCGACTCAGCAGCCAGTTTGCCGGGAGGGACCGCAGTGAGGTGAAAATCAACCGTGTAAGGACCTGGGAGACCATCAGCTTTGCCCAGTGCCTCCTGAGCCAGGACAGTAGCTCTCCCAGGAGCAGCTCCCAGCAGAGCCCAGCCTCTCTGGGTTGCTGTTCCCATGCACACCCACCCCTGGGCTCCCCAGCACCAAAAGTGCCCCCCATCCCTGGCAGCCACATTGTAGCCGGGCTGCACATGTGTTTGCTTGGCAACAGGACAGCCCAGCAGGTGCCCAGATCTTGCCATGGGTACAGCAGACCTGGCAGCTCTGGCAGGGCTGTGCCTCTCCTCACATCCTCGCTGTCAGTAAACCCCAGTGCTGGCTCTGAGTGCAACTGTGCTGGCCCAGGGGAGCACTGTTACCAGGCTGCCACAGCCATGGGGCTGCCAGCCAGGGCAGGGACCAGAGTTGGTCCTGTGCCAGTCCCTTCTCATGGCTGCAGTTCCCAGTACAGGGTCCCCAGGCACGACCTGCAGCCATGGGGCCAGAGACAGGGTCCAAGAGCCACCAGAGCCCAGAGATGGTGAGCAGGCAAAGGGTGTCAGTGCATCAGTGTTGAACTTTGGGGACGTGGGTGGGATGGCCCCGGCTCTGCCCTCACTCAGACTGGTGTCTCTTGGCAGTGCCATGTCCCTGCAGAGGGAGTCTTTGCCCCAGAATGTGAATTGGCACCTGACATGGTTCTTGGCAGCAGATAGCAGTGCCAGGGGATTACTGTTAATAGCATTGACTTCGCATTAATTGATGTGGCATAATCAGGCATTCTGTGCCCATCTCTGAGGGTGACCTCAGTGCAGGGAAAGGGCATCCATCACCCTGGCATCAGGGGGTGGCAGCCAGACTGGCAGGACTCAGGAGGAAGGGGCCTGTGGTGGCCCTCATCCCTGTTGCAGGCCTCCTGCATGTTCTCCAACACATGACCCAGTCCCCACTTGCTCCCCCAGAATGTGTTTGAGGGCAAGCCGTCCATCCCTGAGTACAAGGTGGCCTCGGTGCAGAAGTCCCGCTTCATCCTGCTCCACTACAGCATCTTCAAGGCGCTCTGGGACTGGCTGATCCTGCTGGCTACCTTCTATGTGGCTGTCACCGTTCCCTACAACGTCTGCTTCACGGGTACGGAGGAGAGTCTCTCAGCTGCCCGCAGCACCATCGTCAGTGACATTGCCGTGGAGATGCTCTTCATCCTGGGTAGGTCTGCGCACAGGGCTGAGCACCCATCCAGGGTGGGAGACACAGTGGGACAGGGATGAGGGCTGGGGGAGAGGGGAGCTGGCATTGCAGTGCCCCTGCTGCTGGTCCTGAGCACTCTGAGAGTGAAACCCATGCTGGCTGTGGACTCTGGCTCAGCTCTGCCAGACACAGCAGGGTGGTGAGGGCTGGTTCTGCTCTCCCGGGGCAGACATCATCCTGAACTTCCGGACAACATACGTGAGCCAGTCAGGCCAGGTGGTATATGACCCCCGCTCCATCTGCATCCATTATGTGGCCACCTGGTTCTTTGTGGATCTGATCGCTGCTCTGCCCTTTGATTTGCTCTATATCTTCAACGTGACCGTGGTGAGTGCCGCTGGCACAAATGCAGCCTCTGACAGGAAAGCTGCTGTTCCCCACTCCCCCTCCCACTGCCCACCTGCCTGCGAGGGTTCGGTGCCCTGGCAAGCTGTGACCCTGGTTGCCTGCTGGGTGCTGGGCATGGAGGTGGAAGGCTGCTTGGGGAGGACCTCCCACCCACAGGCCCCTTAGCCCATGACCCTTCTAGCAGCTGTGGGAGTGGCAAAGGTTCCCTGCCCCGGGAGAGGTGTTGGGGTCCCTCCCTGCCCCTGTCTGCAGCTCCGCCAGGTTCACCTGCCTGCCTGCCCCCCAGACCTCGCTGGTTCACCTGCTGAAGACAGTACGGCTGCTGCGGCTGCTGCGGCTGCTGCAGAAGCTGGACCGGTACTCGCAGTACAGCGCCATGGTGCTCACGCTGCTCATGTCCATGTTCGCGCTGCTGGCGCACTGGCTGGCCTGTATCTGGTACATCATCGGCCGCAAGGAGCTGGAGAGCAATGACCCCCGCACCTGGGACATCGGTGAGTGGGGACACGTTGGGGTGCGGGGGTCCCTCCGTGCCGTGGGCAGAGGGCACTCCTGTGGGGCGGTGGTACCAGGGGTGAGACCGGGGCAGGAGGATGGCCCTGCGTGGGGGGCACCAGCTCCTCGGCGAGTGCTAACCCTGGGCTGTGCTTGGCAGGCTGGCTGCACGAGCTGGGCAAAAGGCTGGAGGCTCCCTACATCAACAACTCCCTGGGGGGCCCCTCTATCCGCAGCACCTACATCGCCTCCCTCTACTTCACCCTCAGCAGCCTGACCAGCGTGGGCTTTGGCAACGTCTGCGCCAACACTGATGCCGAGAAGATCTTCTCCATCTGCACCATGCTCATTGGGGGTGAGGCGGGGAGCAGGGCTGGGCAGGGGACTCCCCTCCAGCTGCCCCAGCAATGGGTCCCGAGCAGGGTGCTGGGGGAGGTGATGGACACTTGTGCCATGTGAGACAGCCCCGGGCTGGGGTTTGGGGAGCAGCCCCTTGTCGGGCCCGACGCTGCCCTCCCACCCTCAGCCCTGATGCACGCCGTGGTCTTCGGGAATGTCACGGCCATCATCCAGCGCATGTACTCCCGCCGCTCGCTCTACCACACCCGCATGAAGGACCTCAAGGACTTCATCCGTGTCCACCGCCTGCCCCAGCAGCTCAAGCAGAGGATGCTGGAGTATTTCCAGACCACCTGGTCAGTGAACAACGGCATCGATGCTAATGAGGTAGGAGGCAGTGGGGCTGGGCCAGCCCCCTCCGGCCCAGTCCTTCACCCAGCATGAGGCTGATGGGGCTGGCAGGGCCAGTTCTGAGAGTGGTGCTGGAGGGACCAGGGCTAGGGCAGATTCCTGCCAGCACGGGGAGCAGGACAGGCATGTGGAGCAGAGGCAGATCATTACCACAGCCAGGATCCTCCTCTGCTGGGCTCTGCCAAGGCACCAGGGTTGATGAGCAGAGAGATTCCCTTACCCAGAGGGGCACCTGCCCCTGAGGCTGGCGGTCTGTGAGAAGGCTTCCCCGTGCTCCCTCCCTGTTTGCTGTGCCCAGCTCTTCAACCCCACTTTCCCCAGCTCCTGCACGACTTCCCTGATGAGCTGCGTGCAGATGTGACCATGCACCTCAACAAGGACATCCTGCAGCTGTCTGTCTTCGAGACAGCCAGCCGGGGCTGCCTCCGCTCCCTCTCACTCCACATCAAGACCTCATTCTGTGCCCCGGGGGAATACCTGCTGCGCCAGGGTGATGCTCTGCAGGCTAACTACTTCGTCTGCTCTGGCTCCCTTGAGGTGCTGAAAGACAACGTGGTCCTGGCCATCTTGGGTGAGGGAAGGGGGCATGGATTCTGCCCCAGCCCCTCCTGCTACCCGGCGGGGTGAGGGGACCAGGGCTGGCACTGCTAGCCCACCCTGGTCCCCTTCTGCAGGCAAAGGAGATTTGATCGGAGCTGACCTGTGCAGCACAGACCAGGTGATCAAGACCAACGCTGATGTGAAGGCGTTGACCTACTGCGACCTGCAGCACATCGGGCTGCGGGGGCTCTGTGAGGTGCTGCAGCTCTACCCTGAGTATGCCAGCAAGTTCACAGCTGACATCCACCAGGACCTGACCTTCAACCTGCGGGAGGGCAGTGAGATAGAGGTGGGTGCATGTCCTGTCTCACAGGCCCCTTCCTGTCCTCACGGCCCCAGGGACCAGAGCACAGCCAGGGAAGGGGACATTCTGCACTCCCTGGCTCCAAGGCTGGGGCAGAGGCTGTGGCTCTGCCACCCCTGTGTGCAGGTACATCCTGTCCTGGCTCTGCACAACCTGGGGAATTGGGAGAAAGAGTATTTACAATGCAGGAAGTTGAGGCAGATGGAAGGCTTGGAATGGGGGCGAAGGGAACAGAGAGGGCACTGCAGGATAGGCAGCCAGGCCACAGCCCTCTGGAGTGCAGGAGGCAGCCGGGGGCTGCAGGTTTAGTCATGCTGACGGCTCCTGCAGCTGGGGGGGGATGTTCTGCCGCAGGCATGGCTCTGCAGCAGTTTTCCTCCCCCAGCTTTGCTGTGAGAGGCTGGGGGCTCATCTCCCCCAGTACCTGCCACCCCCAGGCCTGGTGGAAGTGGGGTGGGAGGTCACTCTCTAGGTCCCAAACAGCCCTACCACGACTCACCATGTCCTTTGCGAGGGGCTGCGGAGACTGGGGCTGGGGATGATGCGTGGGGATGGGGGAGGTTTGGTTGTCCAGACAGGCACCAAAAAGCCTGGGGGGGCTTCGGGCCTGCAGTGAGTCCCCGTAGAGCTGTGCAGGGGTCGCGCCTGCTGCTGAGCCAGTGCCGTCTCCTCCCCGCAGGGGCTCTGTCGCTACTCCCGGTCCCCGCGGCTGTCGCAGGTGCTGCAGGTTTGCACCGTACCGGGGCGATGGGGGGAGGACGGGGCAGGGCTGGCCGTGCCCGGGACCGGTCCTGACCCGCTGGCCAACCGCAGCCTCGTCCGGAGAGCGGTGCCGCCCCGGAGAAACCCCTTCCCTCCATCCTGGAGAATGAGGAGGAACCCGACGAGGTCTACCAGCGGTCGCCCGCCGGCACCTCCCGCCGCAAGCTGCTGCTGCCCCAGCTGAGCCTCCCGGCTCGCCGCGGCTCGCTGAGCAGCCTGCTGGGCGATGAGCTGTGCCAGGGCTCAGCCCCGCGGCGCAATTGCCGCCCCCCGGCCCGCGGCGGCCGCAGCCCCTCTCCGCAGTGCCGGCGGGATGCCCGGCTCCGGGAGCGGGAGGGCAGCGCGGGCAGGGCGCCGGACAAGCTCCTCATCCCGTCCCTGCACGCCTACGGCCCCCCGGACCTCAGCCCCAGGTACGGCTGGGACGGGCTGGCGAGGGGATGGTGGCAGAGGGGCGAGAGGGTGGCGCGGTGCAGCCCTCACCGCCTCCCGCTCTAGAGTCGTGGATGGGATTGAAGACAACGGGGGGGCATCGGAGCCGCAAACTTTCTGCTTCAACGTGGACTCGCCGCTGCCGAGCGCGGCGAGGGACTCCCCCACCTCAGGTACCGCCGGCAACTGCGGGCCAAGCTGTCCCTGGGGGGCTCGGGGGGCGCCTCTGCCACCGTCCGTGTCCTCCCCGGCAGGGACCGACGTGGGTGACCCAGCTCTGGCGATGGAGGCAGATCAGATAAAGCTGAACATCAGCAGGCTCAGCCAGGAGGTGTGGTGGGGACCCGGGGTGGGCGCGCGTCCCCGAGAGCCCCGGGGGGACAGCGGCCGGTGCTCACGGCTCTCCGTCCCTTCCAGATCAACCACCTCAGCCAGGAGGTTTCGCACCTCAGCCGGGAGCTGCAGGGCATGATGGAGCTGCTCCAGAGCCACCTGGGCTCCCCGCAGCTCCCTGCCTGTCCCTGCCGCCGTCCCGCGCCCGTCCCGCCGCCCCCCCGGCCCCCGGTGCCCCCCAGCCCCCCGGTTCCCCCCACTCCCTCGGTGTCCCCCAGCCTCCCGCTGCCCCCCAGCTCCCGCAGCTCCCCCTCCGCCAGCCCCCGCGCCGGGCGCTGCCCGGTCCGCAGCCGCTCTGCCCACGCCGCCGCCCCGCCCCGGTGGGTGGGCGCCGAGGGGCCGCGCCCGCCGCGGGGGGAGCCCCCCGGCCCGGACCCCCGCCGGGGCTCGGACTCGCAGCCCCCGCTGCCGCTGCCGCCCCGCTCCGCCCTCTCCTTCCCGGGCTGCCCGGCTGGGGCTTGGCCCCGCTCCCGCCCCCAGCCCCGGTCCGGCTCCGCCAGCTCCCACTGACCCCGCGGGCACCGGGGGCACCGGCACGGGGGTCTCTGCCCGGGGGTCCCGCCCGGCGTTCCGCGCCCCCGACACTCGCAGGGATTTTGATACGGTTTTATACTCTTCCCCCTTTCCTCCAGCCCGGCCGGGCCCGGGGACTCGCGGGGCCGGGGGTGGGGGGGGGCGGGCGGCGGGGGCCGGGAGGGGCTGCGGGGTGCCCGGGGGTCGCGGACACTGCCCCCCCTCCGCCGCCCCGCCCCGCCCCGCCCCGCGACACCGGGAAATAAAGGCTCTATTTTTGCAGCCCCGGCTCCGGCGTGTCTGTGCCCCGGCACCCCCGGCGGGGACGCTGCCGGACTACAGCTCCCGGCAGCCCTCGCGGGCACGTGGTGACGTCACACCCGGCACACGCCAGGGGCGGGGTCTCCAGCTGGGCGGGGATATGATGATTGACAGCTGCCGCTGCCTATGGGCGGAGGGCGGGGGCGGAAGGGGTGGGTGGATCCGGAAGCGGAACGGGTCAAGGCGGAAGTGAGTGCCGGGGCCAGCGAGACGCACCGGCGGCTGCGGCGCGGCGGGCGGTGAGCGGGGCCGGGGCCGGGGCCGGGGCCACTCGTTCCGAACCGACCCGACGCGCCAGGGCCAGGTCCGGGGGCGCGGACTCGTTGCCCGGGGTTTCGGCGGGCCGGGGGTGGCAGCCGCGCCCCGGCGCTCCGGGGGGCCCCGCGTTGGGAGCCGAGCCGGGGCTCGGCGGCGCCGCTGCGCCGGGCGGAGCGAGGCCCGGCGGCGCCGGTATGCGGGGAGCGGTGACCGGAGCCGGGCGGGGCGCGGCGGGGTCTCGGTCAGGCCCCTCCTGCAGTCGGTGCCCCGCGGCCACCGGGGAGCCCCATCCGAGCTGCCGTGCCTCCCTCGGGAAGGGGAACGGGATCAGGACCGGGGCGGCGCCGCGGGGGGACCGTGCCCTGCCGAAGCTGCTCCCGCTCCGAGACCGGAGCGCAAACTGCGGGAGCGCCGAGGCCCCGCCGGGTTCCCGGGGCTGCGGGAACGGGGCAGGCGACTCGGTCCGCTGGAAACGGGCCCCGGGGGAGCGGGGCCTGCCCGGGGCCGCCGCTGGCGCCGCGCACAGCGCTGTGCCCCCCGCGGGGAAGGCAGGGCTGGCGCTGCGGGCCCGGGCAGGGCGCACACACTGCAGGGGCGTTCCGCGGCCTGTCCGGACAGGGACCCCGGCCAGGGCCGTGGCACAGCGGGAGGGACTCCAGCACTTGAGCTGGGAGCACGGCCCCTGTGGAATTGCACCGGGAGTGCACGTGTGAGCGTGAGCAACAGGATTGTGCTGCCAGATGTCCCGGGGAGGCTGCTGGAACCGTGTTCCTGGTGATGCTTAAGGTGCTGAGCGAGTTCCTGGGGCTGGGCTGGACTCCCTGCAGGGTCACAGCTCCTGCCCAGCCCTCACGCTGGCCGGGCTGACCTTTAGTTGCTGCCCTGGCCGTGGCTGTCAGAGCTCTGACCTTGGCTGTTCCCAAGCCCGTAAGGAAGTCAGGGAGGAGAATATGCCCAGAGACTATTTTAAGTCTGGCGTGGAACAACTTGCCTCTACTATTCTTAGCTTTTTGTGTGGAGGGTCAGCACACTTGAGCTGCCCTGTTTACAGCCTGACCTCGGGCCTGCACTGGGCTGGGCTGGGGCTCCTGAGCCAGCTCTGAGCTTGGCTGGGGCCAAAAGACCAAACTCAGTCTGTGTTGGCTTGACATGCCATGCTCTCTGAGTAAGCTTACTTGGAATACCCTGTTAATATCCCCTACTGCCTTGACTCTAAAAATCCTTTATGTTTCTCTTTGGCTCACCAAGATAATAAGGTGAAAGAACTATGGCTGAAAAGGGTGAAGAATTCAGGATAGTGTCTGTAGGCACCTACAAGACAATATTAGTCTTGATGTGTTCTTGGAGTGAGCACAGCAGGTAAAGCACAAGTCTGGCTGGACCTGGGAGGTCAAGGACAGCAATGCTTGGAGTCATGACTGGGTCTCAGTGCTGAAATTGCCTCAGACTCCTCTTGAGTCACAACAGTTTGTTGGAACAGTCAATAGCTTCAGAGCAAAAATCTGCCTCTTCAGTGACCTTCCCCTCTAAGATGATCTGGCTGATTTAGGTGACTTTTGGTTTAAGGTGATGCCAGGCAGTGTGGGTCCCTCAGGGGTCTGTCAGTTGGTGCTGATTGCCCCTTCAGGTGAGGGAACAACCCAGGCAAGGTGAGATGGACTCATGGAGAAGGGTTTGAGTTACTGGAGAGCGTGAGGGGAAGGCTGGCATGGCCTGAGGATATGAATACAGTAAAATAAATCACTTGTCTAGTTTTGCATGGACAGAGTTGGGTTCAGGTCCGTTTGCTTTCCTGTGAAACCAGTGATGAGTTGAGCAGTGACTGAAAGGAAGTGTCTGGTGATGCGTGTATGTGCTTCGGCAAAGCTAATAGTTGTGATGAGACGTGGGATTATCTCCATCACAGCAAAGCTCTTCTGCATCTGGAGAGGGAGCAGCTCTGGAGTTGCTCTAGGCCCTGACAGTCACATCTCTAGATCCAAACTCCCTCAGCTGCTGCATGGTTAGTGGATGGTGGTCATGGCATCTCCCTGAACAGGGAGGGGGAAGGAATGCCAAGTGCTTTCAGACACAGGAAATGAAATGGGAACATTTCTAATGAAGTGGGTGTAGCCCAAAGTATTCCTGTCAGCAGACTTAAAAGAGGGTAGAATGTAGAAATGTTGGAGTCAGCTGTTTTCTTCCCTTGGGGTATGAAGTTTGCAGCTTCTTATGCAAGTCCTGAGAAGTCGTCAGAGTAACACTGAAAACACTCCAGGCTCTGGCCAGAAACAGGGAGCCTTCCTGGGTGTGACAGTACTGGGGGGGGATAAAGCTTCATCTGAGTCCTGGAGGGAACACTGTCCTCCCCTGGAACACAGGAATGAGCTGCCGGAGCAGTTCTACATAAACAGATAAGAAAACACTGTTTTTCATGTTTGCTTTGGTTTGGTAGAGCTCCAAATAAGGAGCTGCTTGAGGCAGGAGATGTTTGTGCCGTCTGGGAAAGATATTCTGAAGGTCACGGGTTCTTTGCAGCGCAGGTGGCAGTTTGCTGCTTTGCACTGCTGATGCTGCCTTCTTGTCCACAGAATAGTGAGGGCTATCCCGGCCATGTCTGAAGTGAAGCTGTGTCTGTTGAGGGCATCTGAGCAGGGGACCATGTCAGGGACAGGAGTTAAAAGAACAGTGGCTGCAGAATTAAAACCTTGATGCTTTTGTGTTCCATTTGAATAGGTCCAGGCTGCACTCATGAGTTGCTTCTCCAGCCTTGCTGTGTCCTGTGTTCTCTGGAACTGGACCAGGTTCTTGCAGTGCCAAGGATAACTGAAAGTGGGTGAGGGCTCCAAGAGGGAGCTGCTGTGGGACAGGGAACGTAAAGACTTTGCTCCCTACACCAAGAGAGCAGCTAATGTGAGATGAAGGTGATGCATGGAAGGAAGATGGTGACTCTTCCACAGAAGTCTGTGCTGAAGGGATAGTAACAGCAGGGTGGTGGCCTTGAAATCTCTGAAAATAAAATTGTTTTGGAAAAGCTGCTTTGAAAAACAGGCTGCTGGGGCTGCTCCAGAGGCCACAGCAGTGCAGATGTCAGGAAACAGATGTGTGTATGAACAGCAAGAGAAGGAGCTGGTACTACAGAAACAACTAGACTTTCTCAGGACTGTAGCTACCAACAATGAGTAATTTAACTTTGAAATGGAAATCCTGTGTATCTCTAAACTGAGTGTGTCCATGTGGTTGGGAGTCTTGCACAGGGGACTGCACAGAGTTGTTGTTGTGCTATCATAAGTTAGTCACAACTGTGGGAGTGCTGCTGGAACTGCTGTCTGAGCTGTTCTGGGTCTGGGAATCAGCATTTTGGGGCTGTAGTGCAGCTGCAGTGATGAGTTCCCCAGTTAGGGCAGTTACAGGACTCCATGCTGTGGCCTCACTGATCAGGATGCTGAGGGATCATTCTTCGGGGAGGGAAGTGCGTGTTGTCTGTAGAAAGGTGAGGTATTAAAACTGATCAGACTTAATGGGACTGGAGTCTGTAGATCAAGTCTATTTCCTGACTCATCTCTTCTGTAACAGCTGGGTCTGTTATTCCTACCTCCGCAGCCTGGATTCTCCTGCAGTCAGGCTCTGGAAGTTTGTTCTTATTAATCATATTGATGAATTGGAATATCAGGCTGACACTCCACGCTGTGCTAACCTGGGCTAGTGGGGTCCATGTGTGGTTCTGGTGGGACCCACACTTGCTGCTGGTCGTGCTCACAGAAGGTGCTCCTGACTCCACGTCCTGAAGCCGACTGTCCAGCCTGGGAGCAGTGCAGTGCAGGTCAGCTGCCTGTGCAGTGTGAGGTGAAGCAAAACCACTGGGTAACTTCAGGGCTTCCTTTGCCAAGGAATTCATGTAACGCTGTCAGCTATTTAACAAGATAAATACTTCACTGGGGCTTTTGTCTTGAGTATTTTGGTTCTAAGCCAACAAATCCCCAGTGAAGCAGCTCCTTGCATAGCTGAGAGCAGCAGCAGCCCTTTGAGTAACTAGATTCTTCAGGATTTGGTTTCTAAATATTCTCAGTTTTCAGAGTAGTCTTTGCTACTGGGTGAACACAGGAGAAAAAAAATTCTCTAACTTCTGCCACCTTAAATGAGTAGCTTCCCTATGGTGGAGTTTCCTGCAGGGGTTAACATGGGGATCTGACAGTAATTTCCCTGTGGAGATTGGGGTCCTTGTCCTGAGCTGGTTTGTTTGAAATGAGCTCTAGTGCTGTTCCACGGCATCCTGACAGCTCTGCAGAACTGTCTTGTACTTGGACAGGCTGGGAATGCAGCAACCCTGGCGTGTTTCTCATTTAGGGCCCCCCTCAGATTCTTGAATACTCCTGTCTGTGTACAGGCCCCTCCAGCAAACCCTGGCAGCAGGTGAGGTGCGGGAGGAGCACATACTGCAGAAAGGATAGACCTGGAACTCTCCCTTGTGGGACAGCATCAGGCATTGTCTTTGAGCTCAAAGCAAACAAGAGATTGTTTTAAGAGTTTACAATAAGAAATAGGTGCTCTTGCTGTGGGATGCAGAGCTCCTGCTCATGCTTCGGTGAGCAGGCAGTGGGTAGGGCAGGTAAACAAACCAGCACAAGCCTTTTCATGGGTCTTGTGACCTCCGAAGTGCTGAGTTTCACTAGTTACAAGAAACTAGTAGGGAAGTTAATGCCTGTTAATCTTGATGACATGAGTACCCCACCGTGCCCTTCCTTCTCATGGCCTCAACTGCTTGAATGAGCACAGTGAGCTGGGACTTCAGCTGCCTTCCCTCATCTGTGTGGTATTGCCATGGTTATTTTGGTCTGCCTGACCTATGGCTCAGGTGTCGGGGTTCCCGTGGGGAGCAGGGAGGGTGCCTGCCCAATTCTCTGCTGGAAGAGGGGGGAGGAACAGCCTGCCCAGCATCCAAAATGGCTTCATACAACAGGAAGCACTCCCTGTTCCTCAAGCCAGTGTCCACTGATGGGTGTGGGCTGACTTAGCCCAGGTTCAGGCTATGTAATTCAGCTGCCTGTTCCCCCTGCACAGCTGAGTTTTGTCTGACAGGAATCCTCAAAGGCATTGGCAGAAAGTGCCCAAGTACCCATCCTGCCATGAAGCATGCTTACTGAGGCTTTGGTGGGCACTCCCTTCAGTTATTTGGTTCTTTGTTTCTTTCTATCAGCTGGTCATCCCGGTCTCAGGCGTGTCCTTAGCCTGAGACCATCTGTGACCAGTCAGGGTCTGCATCGTGTAAATTCCATCCAAACATCCTAAAGATCTCACAGCTTCTCATGTGGACATGAAGTCGTGTAGCCAAACTTCAGACTGCCCTTAGATGATGACCTGGTCCTCCATAATTAGTGGTCAAGGCTCTGGCTGCTGCCCTGCCTGCAATGACCAGTGGCATTCCATGATGAACTGGACATAGATGTGCTTGCCTGATGCTGTTGGAGTTCATGTAGCACAGCCAGATGGCAAAATGCATCAAGATCTGTGAAATATAGGTCAGGCTAAGTCTTTAGGATGTCAACAGGCTCATTTCCTTGTTTTGCTCTGGCCATCACCCCTATCAGATTTCAGGAGACCATAACTCAGATACATGATTCACATAGCGTTTAACTTGCAGAACATTGGTCTGAAGCAGCAGCAGAGCTAATGGACTGCTTGGGAACAAACACAAAGTTAAACAAGCCAAAGCTGTTCCCTTGCAAGCTCTGGTTAGAGGGGAAACTCTAAAAGGTGGAAGTTTCCTCAGTCTGGTAGAGATGCAGAGCTGCTGCTGAACCTCTTGAGCCTGGCAGTGACTGAGCTGCTCCTGGCCAGAGTTGCTCCCTCACTGCCCAGCAAAGCCAGTTACTGATTTGCTTCCTGTCAGTCTTTTTCATCCTGTCAAACAATGTTTGTCCTTCCTTGGACAGTGCTACTTGCACGGATCCAGCTCTGAATTGCAGTTTCTTTGCTGATCCAAGATGGGACAGGCCACTCAGAGCAACAGCTTCACAGCTCTGGCTCCTGAAACATCTCACAGCACTTGGAAGTTACTCCTTGTGGTTTCTGTCCTACCTGCCAGCTCCAGTGACTTAAAGGCAGGTGTCTGACTGCCTCCTGATCAGAGCAGCTTGAGGTGGAATGTCTCTAGATCAGAGTATACTCAAGTGCTTTGTGTTTTGAAAACTGCCAAGGTTCTCCAGCTGCTGGCACTCATGGACTGTCCCTCCAGAGGAGCTCTAAAACGGCTGGAGGTTCCCTGTCAGACTGTGGGATTGTTTAAACTTGAGGCATAGTTGAAATAGCCTCAAGCAATCACAGCTGAACAGGCATTGCCCTGGAAAACAGCTGTTTGAAACTCTCCTCTGTGCTGAGCAGGCCTGAGCGTCCTGTTCAGAGGACACTCTGCTCCAGTTCAACCTGCTTTATGCTTCTTATTCATGGATATCTGATATTGGCTGGGTAAATGCAGGATGTACCCAGAGTTTCTCCATGGATATTCCCAGAAGAAGGAGAAACTGGCTTTTGGGGCTTTTTTTTTTTTTTTTCAGTTGTGTTTCACCAAGCAACCGGGGTTAGGAGAGTAGAGTGGATGTGCTCAGCTGTAGCAATATCATCCATGGGAAGTGGGAGTCGTGATGGGTACAGGAAATATGCCTAAATCTGTAACTGTGCACTTGGAAAGCGTTCCTATTCTCTGCAGGCAGTGGAGCTCAGTGCTTAGGGAAGCCCTGGGACTCACTTGTGGGTTACTGGATGCAAACCAGCTTGTCCTGCTGCTCCTGCCATGGCTCTGTGCCTCTGCACCACTCTGGAGGTTGGTGCTGGGGAGTGGATGGCAGTGCCAATTCCAGGGGATGCTGCCTTTTTGTGGTGGACTTGAACAGTCCTTGTGAAGAACGTGACCAGTAGCCTGATGACCTGGAATGCTGCGGGCTAAGGGTGTTGAGGCAGCAGGATGGGTGTGGGAACCATTAGGTGCTGCCTCTGTGTTTGGATCCGGTTGGGTGGTGATTCCTGGTGTGCAGTGGGGATGGGGAGGAGCTGCTGCCAGGGGCTCTCCCTCCCTGTGGCAGACCACCTGCCTGGCTCCAGGGCTGTCCCTGGGCCTGCTGGGAGGTGCAGAATATCATGGTGCAAGTGCTTTGGGCTGAACAGATGACTCTAGATAGAAACTCCCTTTGTCTAATGCCTCGTGACCTGCAGAACTGCATCCTGCCAGTGTATCACTGAATGGTATGGCATTAATAGTCTGAAGCTGCTTCCTTGTGAACTCTGGAGGGGAGGAAGGAATTAAAGGTCAACCTCAGTTACCTCCATGAATTGAGTAATTGCTGTTTGAATAGATGAAGCTCTAATAACACTCATTGTGTGCTGGCTGCTCCTTACCTGCCTCACCCCAGCAAAGTGTGTGTAACATCCACATATTGTGGAAGTGCTGGAGGGCCCACTGGTGGAGAGAAGAGCTTGCGTTAACCTCTCTGGGGAGGCTCAGCAGGCTGAGATCCTGCTGCAGGAGCTGCTCCCTGGCAGGAACTGCCCTGTGGTGCTTACAGCTGATAACTTTCCACCGTGGGAAGCAGCCACCACTGGCTTGTGCTGATGGTGGCTGCTGATCAAACCACCCTTTAGAACTGGTACAGCTGGTCCCTGAGCATGTCACTAACTTCTGACCTCCTCTTCCAGTTGCAACCTGCCTCCAGGTGGATCCCAGTGCAGAATCTGCAGCATCCTTAACTCCCAGCACTCCTGCACTTAGGCCACAATGGCAGGTCGAGGTGGAGCTGCCCGACCGAATGGACCAGCAGCTGGGAACAAAATCTGCCAGTTTAAGCTTGTTCTCTTGGGCGAGTCAGCAGTGGGGAAGTCCAGCCTGGTCCTGCGCTTCGTGAAGGGGCAGTTCCATGAGTACCAGGAGAGCACGATCGGAGGTGAGTGCCAGCTCCACGTGCCTGTGGCCAGGAGGTGCTGACCTCGCTGGGGCAGTCCAGGGTGTCAGAAGCAAGAGTGGCTATTTCAGTCTGGTCTGGGATTTTTGCTATAAATAGAGCCAAACAGTTAATGCTTTAACTCCTGATTTGCAGCTTGTTCATTGGTGTGAGGTTCAGCACAGCAGAGAATAATGCTATGGCAACCCTGTGCTCTTCCTCTGAAGCTTTGCTTCCAGTGCCTCAGTTCCTGCTTCTAATTAGAACCGAGGCTTTCAGCTTGGTTTATAACCCTTAATTATCTTTTCAGACCATGACCTGGGATTTTGGGGCTGTTTGTAGCCTGATGCTGTTAACTACTGCCACAGCTTTCAAGTCTAGTGTTATTTGTCTTGAAATCATTAGCACAGTGTCACCAATCAAAGGCTGGTTGGCACCCAGGTCTGTGAGCAGCAATACTGGGAGTGGTGTCTGAGAAAAGGCTTGATTTGTCCCTTTGTGACCCATACAGGGAGTAAGCACAGCTGTAAGTGTGGCTTATGGGTAAGCAGGACTTGATGCTCTGCTGCAGAGGGTTGTGTGGACACTACCACTCACCTTCAGTCTGTGTCCAGGGCTGGTGCCTTTGTCCCGGGTGTAATGTGGCGTTAGACCTGCTGGAACAAGAAAACAACCAGTAGTTACCAAGCTGAGGAGTGTGGTGTAACTGGGCTGAGTTTGGTGCTCCCCAGGTCTGATCTCGGTGGTGCCACAGCTGGACTGTGTGATCCCTGTGAGGGGCTGCTGGGAGGGTCTGGCCCCACAACTGCTCTGGGGGCTGACTGCTGCCTGGGCTCTCTGGGCCACTTTCCCATCCCTCTGTGGGGGCCCTTGGGTTCCTGTGAGCAGGGAGTGTCACACAGCAGAGCTGCAGCTGCCACAGTGAGTGGCACTGGCCTCTCCAGGGCTCTGCTCGGTCCCACGCAGCAGCAGAGCCGCTCTGAGCTCTTGGTGCTGCCTCTGGGGCCTGTCCTGCTGGAGCTGAGGCAAACCACCCACCTTCTCTTGCAGCTGCCTTCCTAACACAGACAGTGTGTCTGGACGACACAACAGTGAAGTTTGAGATCTGGGACACGGCAGGGCAGGAACGGTACCACAGCCTGGCCCCCATGTACTACCGAGGGGCCCAGGCAGCCATCGTGGTCTACGACATCACAAACACAGTGAGTGTGAGCCATGCTGGGGGTCTGGGCTGGGGAGAGGCTCCCTCTGCCCTGGGGAGTCTGTTTGAGTCAGAGCCCTGCAGGTTCTTGCGTGCAGGTGCTCAGTTCTTGAAAACTGCTCTTGGCCTCTTCCTCAACTCTGGCCAAGGCTGTGTGAGCTGATAAAGGATCCTGCTGCCAAGTGCTGCAGAGGCAGAATGCTTCTCACAGGAAAGCCTTGTTCTAATCATATCTGCCCTGTGGATTCCTGCATGGCTGTCCTTCCTGACTGCTGCCTCCTGTTTGCTTCCAGGACACATTTGTACGAGCCAAGAACTGGGTGAAAGAGTTGCAGAGGCAGGCTAGCCCCAATATTGTAATTGCACTAGCAGGAAACAAGGCAGACCTTGCTAACAAGAGAGCTGTGGACTTCCAGGTGAGTGGGAATCCAGAGCACTTGTTACCTGAGCGTGTCAGGAAAGCAGCTTTTTTAAGTGGGGGAGATGGTGGCTCTGTGTTAAATGCTGTGAGGAAGAGCGTAGGGGAAGATTTGTGCTGAGGATGTCCAGGATGCCCCTGAGCAGGGACTGTGCCCTGCCTTTCCCATGCTTCTGTCACAGCACATGTGGCTCTGGCTGGTGACAGTTCTGGGGAATGTGGAGGAGGAGGCCTCACAGAGCACAAGCTCCTATCCTCAATATCCTTTGCTGCCTTACTCATCTGGGGTTGTCTGCAGGGCGTGAAACATCATCTTCTGGGTACAGGACACATAAGGAATCACTCCCAGCTTCTTCTCTGCTCCTCACAGCAATTACCTCATCTAAACCAAGCGTTCAGGAGAGGCTCTTCCCAGCCCTCTCACAGGATTGCTTGTGGTGCCCTTGCAGCCGGTGACACTCTCCCAGCTGATGGAACACTAGGCAGTGTGGCTGTGTGTGGCCCACTCAGGCTGTGGCCCAGCTCAACTGTGAAGGGCTGCCAGCAGAGCCTGTCCCCGAACTGTCCTGGCCAGGCAGGAAACTGGGGTTAGCAATCTCTGTCCTGAGGCGGGACACAGGGTTTCTTTGGTGGTTAGTTTGCTGACAACTGATGTGCGTGAAGCCTGCTTGGGCCTCCTGGCAGGGCACCTTCATCACTCTGATGTGATTGTTTGTAGGATGCACAAACATATGCAGATGACAACAGCTTGCTGTTCATGGAGACGTCGGCCAAGACAGCAATGAATGTGAATGAAATCTTCATGGCAATAGGTAATGATCTGTGTGTGGGGCTGGGGTAGCTCTCAGAGCCAGCAGTGCAGCCTGAGGAGGGTCCTGTGTCAGCCAGGAGCTGGTGGCTCTTACTGGGACAGGTGTCCAGTTTGGCTCTCTGGTGTGATCAGTCACTCTGAGCATGTGGAGCCTCTGCCTTGCAAAGCTGGTTCCCTCCCCCTGTGTCTGGGCTGTGAGGAAGGAGGGAGCAGAGCTGATGCCAGCCAGAGCCAGGAGTGGGTTGGTTTGGCACACTGTGGTGCTGGCAGTGCCCTGTCCCAAACTCCTTTGGAAGTGGGGGCTTGGGATGGGACAGGCTGAGTCCAGTGTGGGGTGTGCAGGGGGAGGCCGTTGGGCTCTGTAGAGTCCTGTATTAATGCCCTTTTCCCTTCTAGCCAAGAAACTGCCAAAAAATGAACCCCAGAATGCTCCTGGTGGCCCAGGCAGGAATCGGGTGGTGGACCTTCAGGAGAGCAGCCAGCCGAGCAGGAGCCAGTGCTGCAGCAACTGAGCAGCCACTCCGGCCCGCGAGCCCTCGGAGGACGTGACTGGAACCCACGCTAACGATCGCACTTACCGTAGGGTGGCCGCTGCCGGCGCCGCTGTGATTCTCCATCCCTTTCTGATCATAGGCTGGAGGGAGTTCTTCCACCTGCACCTTTCTGTACAAATACTAATTCAATTCTAAGTCTTAAGTCACTTTTTTAATATATGAACTTCTGCTCTTCCCTCTTCCTGGTGGTGGTGGATGCAGGACCCGGTGTCTGCACAGCCAGTGTGGCCGTCCCACGGGTGAGGCCAGCAGCACCCAGGTCCCACAGCACTGTAGTTCACTATGGGAAACAAAGGGATATTGGGACACGTGTTTAAAGTTCTCTGTCTGTAAGAGCTGAGGCTGATCCCGTACGATGCGCCCAGAACAACCACTAAACTGTAGCATTAGAGACAAACTCCGGCTCTTGGGCCACCTATTGACCAAATCAGTGATGAATATTTGGGGTGGGGCAGAGGGAAGCAAAACTGGTTTCTTCTGTATTTTGTATTGTATGTTTCTCCATGTAACCAATCAGTATCTTGTCAATATAGTACATCCAACGAGCTGCCTGTTGTCTTTCTTTGTGTTGGACTCCAGCATGCCAACTCTTCTTTTCTCTCAGTTCTGTTGTAATGCACTAATCCTGTTGCAACTTTTGCAAAAAATCTTGTATAGAAAATTGTCCTTTTCTTGATGGTTGTGATGCCACTAATGTTGTTAACCCTGCTCTGGTGGGAATACACAAGGTTTACTGATGTACAGAGGTGGGGTGGGGGAAATCTCGGGTAACCTGTCAGTGGGAACGACATGTATTGCAAAAGCCTGTAATTCCACAAAGAATGAAGGGAGGTATTAAATGGCTTCTGTTGCCAGACTAACTGATGTTGGCTGCTGCCTAGTGCCTAAAGCAGTGTCTTATGCATCCTGGTATTTAAGAGGAACTGTCAACTTAGTCTTCACCACAAACTTCAGTTTTGTGTGATTAAAACAAAATTTTTATAAACCTATCATAACAACAATGTTCATGTTTCTTAATGCAGCAGGGACTGGACCTGAGCACAACAGTTCTGCTGGAGGCTGAGGTGTGCTGGGCTGCTCCTGGTATATCCCACACTTTGGTAGGGAAATGGGGCCTTTCCTTCCTGGGGAGGGAGAAATGGAGCTCCTGAGCTAGGCCAGTGCTGCTGCTCCCACACAGCTGCTCCTCCCCATAGTGATACTGCTGCTGTTTACTCAGCTCCAGTGTGCTCAAGGAAGCTTGAGGTAAATAGTGGGAATTATTCCTTGCCTGCTACTTCTGGGGAAACTCTACAGTGAAAGTTGGGAAGAGGTGGGGGGAGTGGTGTGTGGAGGAGCTCAGCTCCACTGTGGTGCAGGCTCGGGAATGCTGCTTCACAATTAATGAACACAATGCCTCTGCCCCTGGAGTATGATGGCCTTGGAAGATGCTGCTCCTGCTGCATGGACTTTGAGACACTGACACCTACAGATGAGACCTGGAGTCAGTACGGAAGATGGAGCAGCCCCTTGCAGCTCCACCCCTACCACGTGTTTGGGAGAGGCTGAGGATGGAGGCTGGAACCTGGAACCTGCTGCCCCCCCTGCCCCACCTCAGCTGTGGGTCTGCTGCTGGGGCTCTCTGGGAGGCTCAGCTGCAGGAGAACTGTGAATAAAGTTGTGTGAACGGCCTTGGCTCGCGTGGGCTTCATCCTCTCTCCAAGGGTTTGGTGCCTCTTCCTCATGCTGCATTTCCTTAAAATCCTGGAAGCAGGAAGGGTCTGGAGTGACTTGGTGACTGAGTTCCCAGTATCCTGCTGGAGCCCAGGCAGCCTGCAGGGTTGGGGTTCTGCTGGCCCGCAGTGGGGTTCACTCACCTGGTGAGTGCCTGCTTGTGCCTGGGCTGCTCAGCTGCTGGAGGACCTCATGACCTCTGCGGGCTCCCGGAGCTCTTGGTGCTTACAGTAGAGGAGGGACTGGTCCTGCTGGTTTCCCCAGGCAAACAGAGATGGACCTGTTAGAGAAGGGCTTCTCTGAGCCCCCTCGGAACAGTCCTATGGACACTGCAGTGCTGTTGCCATCTGCTGGTTCCTCTTAGCCTTCTGACTGCTTTTAGGACTTGGAGGTCTCATCTCTGTGAAGATGCCTGTGATTCCCTAAGGAGGGTCTCACTGCTGCCAGAGCAGGTGCTCAGGGGTTTGGTACTGGGGCTGGGAACCCACTGCTGTTCCTGGTGTGTCTTGGGAATGGGCTGTTGTTCTCAGAGCAGCTTTAGCACAAACAGGCGTGCCTGCCCACATACCTGCTGCCTGCCTGGGCCTGAGCACAGGCATTTGTGATGGTTACGCACCATGTCTGGGGTTGGGCTTTTCTCTCCCCGCTGCTGGGAGCCCAGGGGACCTCCAGCAGCCCCTCACCAAGCTGTGGGGGGAAAGAGTGGGTATGATATCTGCACCCCCCACCCAGTCAGGCTGTCCACTCTGGTTCTCTTCCCCATTCTGTGGCATTGGCCAGGACTGTGGAGCTGGAGCAAATTCTGTGTAAGGAAGGAGTGAGGGCAGACTGCTGTTCCCTGGGAGAGCTGCCTCTGCTCCTGTACAGGTGACTGTAGTACAGGCGGGTGGGGCTGCCCTTCCTGCCTGCCACCCTCCCCAGGGAGCACAGAGATCCCAAGCCCCTTCCCTCCCTCTGGTGCTGCTGTTGACCCCATTTTGTGCTGCCCTGAGGAGCAAGAGAGGTTCTTCCCTTTCTGTGCATCCAGCTCCTCTGGCATCGAGAGCCAAGAGTAGGGTGCACTCTCCCCATCAATGAACACCCAAAGAGCACATGCAGGTTCTATGCAAAAGTATTTTTATTGGATACAAAAACACTCCAGTATAGTGAAAAAAAATTACATCGTTGCTGATGGAGCTTGTCTGGGCTTAAAACTGAGACTTGCTCCTTTCTGCTCCGGTCCTGCCGTGGCCATCGGGTCCCATCCCATTACACCTGGGCTTTGTTGGCAGCTCCATCCTCAGAGGCTGGTCCGGGCTGTGGGGCTGCAGGGCTGACCTGGATGGGCACGTTCCTCTCCGGAGCAGCGGGCAGTGCCAGCCTGGGGGCCTCGATGCGGAGCTGCCCCTCCTTGGACAGGGAGCAGGTCAGCGCCTCCGCGTCCACCTCCTCGGGCACATCCCACTCCCGCTTCAGCACCTCGTACTTGTATGAGAAGGAGCCCTTCTCATCCGTGCTCTGCGTCTCCTTCTGCCCCACCAGCACCACCTTCCTGCCCACCACCTTCACCGACAGCTGCTCGGGAGTGAAGTTCTTCACGTCCTGGCAGACGGAGAAGCCTTCCCCGGAGCTCTGGGCCAGGGTCGTGCTGGTGCTCGGGGTGCTCTCTGCGGCGATGGCTCCGTGGTTGCTCAGGAGCTGTTCGAAGCTGCTCATGAACTCCCGAGCTTTCTCCATCTCCTGCTGCAGCTCAGTGAAGATGGTCTCAGCGTGTGGCCAGAGAGTTCTCACCGTGCCCAGCCGGCTGGCCAGGGAGCTGGAGGCGAATGGTGCGAGGTGCATCCGGCAAAGCATCGCTGCTGCTGCTGCTGCTGCTGCTGCTGCTGCTTCTGTCCCCTTTCCAGTGGGCTGGAAGCGTTCTGCCCGGCTGCTGCCGTCCGAGGCTTTTATTCCCGTTCCCTGGAGGTGTGGCCTCGTCCCGCAAATTACGTCACCCTCGGGAGAAAAGCTCAGCTCTTTCCAGCCCGTTCCAGCTCATTCTTGTTACTCACCCATGAGGAGAGGCACCGCTGACGTCGTGCCCGGCATACCTTTGCCCTGACTCTTGCAGCTCTGCTCTCCTGGCTTATAATTAGTAGCATCACCTCAGCCTCTGAGTGGGATGCCTGAGCCACCCCTGCCAAAAATCTGTGCCTTTTCCATTTCCCAAGAAGTGAGCAGGGCTGGGCTCTTCTCCTCCCTGTCTCCCTCCACCCTTACCTGTGTCCCATTTCTCCCCATCTGCAGCCAGGAGAGCCCCTCTGCACCCTGCCCCGTTTGCAGGACCCTCAGTGTGAGACCAGGAGCCAGCCCATGGGCCCATGCCCAGGTGGGGTGCTCAGTGGTATGCTGAGGGATCGGGACAGGAAAGGACAGGGAGTGGCCCGGGGAGAGGGGTCGCAGAAAGTGGGAAAAGTATCTGGCAGCAGGTGGCATGGGACATGTTGCTTTAGGGATGGGACTATCTCTGTACTGTCCAAAGCGATGTGTTCCTGGCACGGCACAACCTGGCCCCATCGAGGCCCCGGCACGGGGGGCCAGGGAAGGGCTCTGTGGGCCCGCGGGCACTGCTGCATCACGGTGGCTCTGCAGAAACCCGAGCTCCCAGCGGTGACTGCGGCTCCCTATTTGCGGTGTGTGACTCGTCCCCAGAAACAGGCGCTGCTATTTTGGCTGGTGGATAATCAGCCTCTCAAAAATAGGCAATGGCTCCAGGAGGGTGCGTGGGGAGAGAGCGTTCTGGAAGGGGCACACCCCTGGGCAGGGGAGGATAAAACCCGCTGCTCCCTGGTCCCAGCCCAGCATTGCCGCAGCCACTGAACCGATTCGAGCCACAGCACAGCCGGGAGCACTTGCCAGGAGCAGAGATGCTTTGCCGCCTGCACTTCATGCCACCCATGTCCAGCTCGCTGTTCCCGTGGCTGGGACCCGTCCGCACGCTCTGGCCTCATCCAGGCACCCTCTTCGCCGAGCTGGAGCGCGAGATGCGGCTGGAGATGGAGAGGGCTCGGGAGTTCATGAGCAGCGTGGAGCAGTACCTGAGCAGCGGGAGCAGCCCCGGCCGGATCGGCATCGCCGCAGAGCGAGCCCCGAGCACCAGCGCAGCGCTGACCCAGAGCTCCGGGGAAGGCTTCTCCGTCTGCCAGGACGTGAAGGACTTTGCGCCCGAGCAGCTGTCGGTGAAGGTGGTGGGCAGGAAGGTGGTACTGGTGGGGCAGAAGGAGACGCAGAGCACGGATGAGAAGGGCTCCTTCTCATACAAGTACGAGGTGCTGAAGCGGGAGTGGGATGTGCCCGAGGAGGTGGACGCGGAGGCGCTGACCTGCTCCCTGTCCAAGGAGGGGCAGCTCCGCATCGAGGCCCCCAGGCTGGCACTGCCCGCTGCTCCAGAGAGGAACGTGCCCATCCAGATGGGGCCGGCGGTGGCACAGGCAGCAGCCAGCGCCGAGGAGGGAGCCGAGCGGGCCAAGGCGTGAGGGGGGAGAAGCAGGGGCCAGGCTGAGCCTGGCACAAGGAGCAGCCACTGACCCCGGAGCGGGACCGCGCTGGGATGGCGCGATGGCCCGAGGGTGGTGTCTGCCCGAAACACGCAGGGTTTTTTTTATATGTAATAAATATTCCTGACTTTTATTTGCGTGATTTCCGTGTTTCTGGTCTTGCCCGGCCCTGTGCTTTGCAGCGCTCCTGCCCGTGCCCACGCAGCGGGGTGGCAGGGTGGGGAGCGGGGCTGTGCTGGCACAGGGCATGTCTCTGGCACCTCTGCCCAGCCCTGCCCTGGCACAGGAGGTTGGGCGAGGGGCTTCCAGCCCTTGCGCAGCACTGAGGATCCCCGAGAGGTCCCGAGCATCCCCCTGGGCAGCCTTCGGACACCGGACCCCACCGTCGGGGGTGCTGCGGCGCTGCCGTGGGGTACTTGCGGGGCCACACGCCATGCCCGCACCGCCCGCGCGGTGCCCCTCCCGCACTGCTGGCACCTTCCCGGCGCTGCCCGCGGTCCGGCCCGATGCCAGACCGCCCGCTCCTAAAAATGGCCATGGGGCGGTGCCGCTCCACGATATTTGGGATGGAGGGCGTTATCACACACCGAATTTGGGGAGGAGGGCGCGGCCACGTTCCATCCCTGGCAGCCCCGGGCCGGGAGCGGTACCGGCTACCGGAGGGACATGGGGGGTCTTCTCCGGGCACCGGTGGCTCGGCACCGCCCAGGGGTGGGCTGTCGCGGCCAGACCTCGATCCTGCCTGGCCGGTTCGCGCCGTTCGCAAACCAGGAGCTCTGTCCCCGCGCGGGGCTGGGGGCGATGCGAACCGCCCCGGTCCCCCCAGCATCCCCATCCCCACCAGTCCCCCCATCCCCATCCCCACCAGTCCCACTATCCCCGTCCCCACCACCCCCGTCCCGCCCCGGTCTCACCGCCCGCCCCCCCCGGTAACGAACTACATCTCCCAGCATTCCCGGCGCGCAGGCGCAGTGGGCGCGGGGCGCACGCCGGGCCCGGCATGGCGGAGCCGGAGGCCGCACAGCCCGGGCGGCCCCCGCCGGGTCCGGGCCCGGGGGCGGCGGCGGCGGCGGGGGGGGGCCCCGGGGGGCCGGCGGGGGCAGCGGGCACCAGCGACCCGGCACGGCCCGGGCTCAGCCAGCAGCAGCGGGCGAGCCAGCGCAAGGCGCAGGTGCGAGGGTTCCCCCGCGGGAAGAAGCTGGAGAAGCTGGGGGTCTTCTCGGCGTGCAAGGTGGGGGGCACCGGGACGGCGGGGGCGGGAGGGGGGTGCCGACCCTGCGTGGGGGGTGCAGGAGGGGGTGCAAGGATGGTTATGGGTATAGGATGCGGGAGGGGGGCTCAGGCGTGCAGAGGGTGGGTGCGAGGGTTGCAGGAGGGGCTGCTGGGCTGTCCGTGGGGCACAGGAGGGGCTGCTGGGCTGTCCGTGGGGCACAGGAGGGGGTGCTGGGCTGTCCGTGGGGCACAGGAGGGGGTGCTGGGCTGTCCGTGGGGCACAGGAGGGGCTGCTGGGCTGTCCGTGGGGCACAGGACAGGGTGCTGGGCTGTCCATGGGGCACAGGACAGGCTGCTGGGCTGTCCGTGGGCAGGAGTTGCGCAAAGAGGGTGCTGAGTTGTGTGAGGGAGGTGCAGGGGCATCCCTGGACCCCCGCAGGGTCCTGGGGCTGCACAGAGGGGTGGTGGGCAATGTTGGGTGGGGGCTGAGGAAAGCCGGGGTGGGTGGGAACCAAGGCAGTCGTTTGGGCAGAGGAGCAGCAGCCTCGGTGTGTGGCGGCCACTGCGACGGCCGGTCCTGTCCCCCACCCCAGGCCAACGATGCCTGCAAGTGCAATGGCTGGAAGAACCCCAACCCCCCCACAGCCCCCCGCATGGACCTGCAGCAGCCCGTGACCAACCTGAGCGAGCCGTGCCGGAGCTGCAGCCACACGCTGGGTAAGCCCCGGGACCCCCGTGCAGGTCCGGCGGTGCCGACCCCTCTGGGCTCACCGTGGCTCTCTCTCCGGCACAGCCGACCACGTGTCCCACCTGGAGAACGTCTCCGAGGAGGAGATCAACCGGCTGCTGGGCATGGTGGTGGATGTGGAGAACCTCTTCATGTCGGTGCACAAGGAGGAGGACACAGACACCAAGCAGGTGTATTTCTACCTGTTCAAGGTGCGTCTGGGGCTGAGCACATCCCACTGCCCCACTCACAGAGGGGCTTCTGCAGGATCCCTGGGCATTGCAGGGGAGCTGGGGCTGCTGTCCCACTGCTCGTGCTCTGCTGGGGCTGGAGCTGTGACTGTGAGCTGTCCCACAGCCCAGCCAGAGACCTGGAACACTGACCCTGTCCTGGAGTGACTGCTCTCCTGGCCTTGAATTTCCTGGGAGGGGGGTTTCTAGGGGATGAACTGGCATGCTCCAAGGGGGACCCTGGTGCCTTCCTGGCTGTGGAAATCAGAGCAACCCTGCAGCAGTGTTCAGCCACCTCCACCACACCTGCAGCATCTAGTTCCTGGGCCTGTGATGACCATGTCCAATGGTGTCTCTGTAGCTGCTGCGGAAGTGCATCCTGCAGATGAGCCAGCCTGTGGTCGAGGGGTCCCTGGGGAGCCCCCCCTTTGAGAAACCAAACATTGAGCAGGTGAGGCTGCTGTCAGGCTTGCACACTGCCCTGATGGCCTGGCCTGTGTTCTGCTGCCCTTGCACAGTCCCCTCACCCTTCAGGAGGCAGTGCAGAAGGGCCTGGAGTAGCCCCTGGCACTCTCCCACCACCCCATCCTCTCACCAGGGAGTCCTGAACTTCGTGCAGTACAAGTTCAGCCACTTGCCGCCCAAGGAGCGCCAGACCATGTATGAGCTCTCCAAGATGTTCCTGCTCTGCCTCAACTACTGGAAGCTGGAGACACCGTCTCAGTTCCGGCAGCGCTCCCAGAGTGATGACGTGGCCACCTACAAGGTCAACTACACCAGGTGAGGGCGGGGAGGGTGCTGAGCCAACCACCCTGGGGTCTGACTCCAGGATTCTCCCCAGCTCTCCCAGATTGCTGGTCCAGCAGGAGAGCAGGCATCAGGTGGGGACACTGCTTCCAAATGTCAGCTGTGCCCTCTCCACCCGCTCCTCTCCCGGCAGCATTGTCCTGGGAGGGATATGGGCGCTCAGAAGTCTCTGGTCCCAGCCCTGTCACTGGAGCCCCTTCCTGTCCCATAGGTGGCTGTGCTACTGCCACGTGCCCCAGAGCTGTGACAGCCTGCCCCGCTACGAGACCACACACGTCTTCGGGCGCAGCCTCCTCAAGTCCATCTTCACGGTCACCCGCCGTCAGCTGCTGGAGAAATTCCGTGTGGAGAAGGACAAGCTGGTGCCAGAGAAGCGGACACTGATCCTCACCCATTTCCCCAAGTAGGTGTCCGATGTGGGGATGGCTGCTGGGGTGCTGAGGGGGCTCCTCCCCTGGGACCCTCACATGCTGATGTGCCACTCCCTGCCAGGTTCCTCTCCATGCTGGAGGAGGAGATCTACGGAGAGAACTCTCCGATATGGGAGGCCGATTTCACGGTGCCGGCTGCGGAGGGTGCCCAGCTGGTGTCTCGCCCAGGTATTTTGGGAGGCAGCCCCCATGTTTGGTGGCTGTGGGATAGAGGACCGAAGTGTGGGTGAGCTGTGGTGGCAGTGGCTTGGCTGCCACGGCACGATGAGGTGCTTTCCAGCAGTCACGGGCACCACGGGTCTGTTCCAGCCGCGATCAGCACCGTCGCTGTGCCCACCACTCCGCTCTTCAGCAAGAAGCTCAGCAGCAGCAGCTCGGCCACCAGTCTGGACACCAGTGCACCAGAGCCCCTGCCAGGTAGGACCAGTGTGAGCCTGTGTCATGGAGCTGGAACTGTCTCTGGTCCCTCCCGCTGCTGGATATGCCGCTCTGCTCTACTCCTAGGGGAGAAGCGGAAGCTGCCTGAGAGCCTGACACTGGAGGATGCCAAGCGGATCCGTGTCATGGGAGACATCCCCATGGAGCTGGTGAATGAGGTCATGCTGACCATCACGGACCCCGCTGCCATGCTGGGCCCTGAGGTATGGCCTGGGGATGCTGAGGCGGCTCCGGTGCTCTCCAGGGCTCGTGTAGCTGCTTTCCCGGTGTGCCAGGGTGGAGCGGGGCTTGCCCTGCAGGGAGTGTGCAGGGCCAAACCCACCACCATATCCCCCAGACCAGCCTGCTGTCGGCCAATGCGGCGCGGGACGAGACGGCGCGGCTGGAGGAGCGTCGTGGCATTATTGAGTTCCATGTCATCGGCAACTCGCTCTCACAGAAGTCCAACAAGAAGATTCTGATGTGGCTGGTGGGGCTGCAGAATGTCTTCTCACACCAGCTGCCCCGCATGCCCAAGGAGTACATCACCCGCCTCGTCTTTGACCCGTGCGTGGCTGAGGGGTGGGGGGGGTGCTGGTGTGGGGGGCTCTCCTCACCCTCAGCCGTGCTGCCTGCAGGAAGCACAAGACCCTGGCACTGATCAAGGACGGCCGAGTGATCGGGGGGATCTGCTTCCGAATGTTCCCCACCCAGGGCTTCACGGAGATTGTCTTCTGCGCTGTCACCTCCAATGAGCAAGTGAAGGTGAGAGCAGGGAGAGGGGATGGGTGGACAAACACGGGCTTTCCCTGCAGCCCAGGATGGTCTTGCTGTAGCTGGAGTAGGGGTGCCTCAGCCCCTCGGGCAGCCAGACCTGCTCACCACTGTCCAGCCCTAAATAGCAGTAGTTGCTCCAGGACATCTCCCAGCTGCAATGTCCATGGGTGGTAGGGGGCTGTGCATCCCAGCTTGGGCTGCCTGGGGAGTCCCTGTCTCACGTCAGCTCCCACAGGGCTATGGGACACACCTGATGAACCACCTGAAGGAGTACCACATCAAGCACAACATCCTCTACTTCCTCACCTACGCAGATGAGTACGCCATTGGCTACTTCAAAAAGCAGGTGGGCTCCTTCCCCTGGGCAGGCCCCTGCTGGCCCTGCTGCCCTCCTGCCCACTCCCACCTCTCCCCTCCCTCCTAGGGCTTTTCCAAGGACATCAAGGTGCCAAAGAGCCGCTACCTGGGCTACATCAAGGACTATGAGGGGGCTACCCTGATGGAGTGTGAGCTGAACCCCCGCATCCCCTACACTGAGCTCTCCCACATCATCAAGAAGCAGAAGGAGGTATGGCCTGGGGCTGGGCAGGAGAGTGGGTGGGCACTGCCAGCCTCCCCCGGAAGGCAGGGGAGAGTGTGGAGCTGTGCTGGCCCTGGGAGCAGGCTTGCAGAGCAGAGAGAGGACACTGGTGGCATTGACAGTGGCTGGAGTTGGCTCTGGCCCTGGGCAGTCGGTCTGTGGGGTCCTGCATCACAATGTGGCTCCCCAAAGCATCCTGCTCATCTCCCCCCTTCCAATGCCCCTTCCCTGCAGATCATCAAGAAACTTATAGAGAGGAAACAGGCACAGATCCGTAAGGTGTACCCGGGCCTCACCTGCTTCAAGGAAGGTGTGCGGCAGATCCCCATTGAGAGTGTCCCCGGCATCCGTGAGTCCTGGCAGGGGGGTCTCACAGGAGGGCTCCGTCCCCCCTCCCCATGGCTGCAGGGCAGACATGGTGACACTGACACTTGTATTCCAGGAGAAACTGGATGGAAACCACTGGGGAAGGAGAAGGGGTGAGTGCTGCAGTGGGGGGTGAGGGTCCTGCAGCAGCTGGGCTGGGGGCTTGGCTCATGCTGCCCCTTGATCCGGGCACTGCCCTGCCCTGGAATGGAGAGAGGCTGATGGGTGCTGGCTTTGTCCTGCAGGAAGGAGCTCAAGGACCCAGACCAGCTCTACAACACCCTGAAGAACCTCCTGGCCCAGATCAAGGTGCAGGCAGAAGGGGACTCTCGCTCCAGGGTGCACATCACCCTGATAGCTCTCAGAGCTGCCTCCCCTGGCATGGGCTATGCAGGGCTCTGTCCTCAGGGGCTACTGGGGTAACCTAGGCCCAAGGGGAGCATGACTCCCGTGTGCTGGAGTGGGCAGGGCCTGTGTGCACTTGCTGCTGTAACTACCCCATGCCTCTCCCCAGACCCACCCTAGTGCGTGGCCCTTCATGGAGCCAGTGAAGAAGTCAGAGGCACCCGACTACTATGAAATCATCCGCTTCCCTATCGGTAGGTGGTTGTGTCCGGCCCCCCAGGCCAGGATGGCAGTGGTGGGGACTGAGGATTCCCCCCACTTCGTTTTGGGGTCTGAGCTGGGCACTCACATTTGGGGTGGTGGGAGCTCCGGGACAGCCCGGAAGAGAGAAGGATGAGGTGGGACCCATGTTTGGTGTCCTGCTCTGTGGCTGGGGATGCAGAGGCCGGGGGCAGGGTCCTGACCCTTCCCCACCCCCAGACCTGAAGACCATGACCGAGCGCCTGAAGAACCGCTACTACGTCACCAAGAAGCTGTTCATCGCCGACCTGCAGCGCATCATCACCAACTGCCGCGAGTACAACCCACCCGACAGCGACTACTGCAAGTGTGCCAACACCCTGGAGAAGTTCTTCTACTTCAAGCTCAAGGAGGGGGGGCTCATTGACAAGTAGCGGGGCTGGCCTCGATCTGCCGTGGCCACTGGCCCTGAGATGGGAGGGACAGGACTCCTGTGGGACCCAGCCCCACTCCGTGGGTAGGAGCTGCTGGAGAAACTGGTGCTGCTGAGCAGCCTGGGGAGCTGGGCCTTCCTTCCTAGGGGGTGAGGGGGACAGTGGGGCTGGTGCTTTTAACTTTGAGATGCTCTGGCTGCCTCTCTTGGGAAGTGGGGATGCGGCTGGAGCTGCCTCATCAGGATCTTCCTGGGGCAGGGGCAGTGCCGCAGTCCTGCCTTGGCCTAGGTTGTGGGAGCCCCCTGACCCCAGTGTGTCCCCCCTTCCTGGGGTCCTGCCTTCTGCCCTGGCCCCCTGTGACAGGGCAGGGGCACACAAGTGCTTTGGTTTCCGCTCCGTCCGCGCACAGGCAGCCCCTGCCCCTTGTGTTGAATGTATGGCGGGATCAGCCCTGTGCCCGGGCTGCCTGCAGTGGTGCTGCTCCTGGGCCAGGCCCCTGCTGGGAGGGGGGCTCTGCCCTGCGCCCCAGCTCCTGCTGCCTCTGCCAGCTATTCCCTCCCCCTGGGGCAGGCTTGCCGTCCTTGCCTGTACATCCATCCTCCCTTCCCCTTCTGCCAGCCAGGGGTAGGGGTTCTTCTAGCCCCAGTCCTGCCCCTCTGGGTGCCAGGGCAGGGAGCTGCCTGGTGCTGTGCTGGCCTCTGCTTCCCCTGCCTTGCCCTGGCTGGCAGCCACCTCTGCTTGCCCCTCTCCTTGTGTTCTGGTCCCCCCTGCCTTACCTGCCCCCCTCTCACCCCCATTCCACTTGACTGGTGTTTTGTTGGGTTTTGTTTGTTTGGGTTTTTTTTTTAAATAAATGTCCTTGTGCAAAGCCAGCTCCCTCCTTGGGGCTGGCCCCAGCGCGGTGGGCAGGGGGACAAGCCTGGGGTGTTCTGGGGGTGTTTGTGTTGGGGAGGGGAACAGGAACAGCTCGGGATAGGGCAGGTGTGAAGAGCCCCATGGATGGGCTGGGGTACACTGGGCAGAACTGTAGTGCAGGGACTGGGTGGGGGACACGGTGCTGCCCTGGGGTCCCGGACAGGATGGGGGGCGGGGCCGTCGGGGGGCGGGGGGGCTGTGGGAGCTGCGCCCGCTTTCGTTTTCAGTTCGCAGCCGGAGTTCCCGGGGAGGGGTTCCCGGGGGGAATCTCGGGGGGGGTTCCCGGGCGGCACGGCTCGGCTCGGCTCGGCTCGGCTCGGTTGGCCCCAGCGCGGCCGGCGGAGTCCCCCCTTGCTGGGCCACCCCTCGGCTCCCCCCACGCCGGGACCGGCAGGACGCGCCACCTTCGGTTTCGTTTCCCGGCTGGTTCCGGCGGCGGCTGCGGGGCACGGACGGCGGGGGTCGGAGCTGCGGGGCACGGACGGCGGGGGTCGTGCGGCGGGGGATGGAGCTGCGGGGGTACCAGCGGGAGGCGGCGGCCCCGGCCCTGCGCGGCCGCAACAGCATCGTCTGGCTGCCCACGGGAGCTGGGAAGACCCGCGTGGCCGTGCACGTCTGCCAGCGGCACCTGGAGAGCCGGCGGGGCGGCAGGGTGGTCGTGCTGGTGAACAAGGTGCTGCCCTGCCCCGGGACAGCGGGAGCCGCGGGTGCTGGTCCCGGCCGGCACTGAGAGGGGTCCTGTGGGCGCAGGTGCACCTGGTGGACCAGCACGTCGAGAAGGAGTTCCACGCGCTTCAGGACGCCTTCAAAGTGACATCCATCAGTGGGGACACCAGCCACAAGGTCTTCTTTGCCTGCCTGGTGAAGAAGAGTGATGTTGTCATCTGCACGGCCCAGATCCTGCAGAACGCGCTGGTCAGCACGGAGGAGGACATGCATGTGGAGCTGACAGGTTGGACCCCACATGCTGCTGGTCCCACGACCCCAGCTGAGTCCCTGGCTGAGCCCCCATCTCACCCTGCTCCCCTCCCTGGCCCGGTGCAGATTTCTCACTGCTGGTGATAGATGAGTGCCACCACACGCACAAGGACACTGTCTACAACAAGATCATGCTGAGATACCTCCAGTGCAAGCTCAGTGGGCAGCAGGACCTGCCACAGGTTCTGGGGCTGACGGCATCCCCTGGCACCGGGGGGGCAACCTCCTTCGAGGGGGCTGTACAGCACATCCTGCAGGTAGAGTCCTATACCCCCAGTCCTGTCTTGGCACAGCTTCCCCAGGGGTACAGCGGGGTATCCCTTGGGATGGGGGTTGATGCCCAGGCACTGGGCAGCTCAGAAGGGCATTCCCAAACTTGCAAGGGTGCCAGCAAGCACCCTGCACCGTGTTGTCCCGGGCTGCTGGGCTTGGGGCTGGAAGCAGGGTGTTTCCCTCTCAGATCTGTGCCAACCTGGACACTGAGAAGATCACGTCGGCACAGAAGGAGGTGGAGCACCTGCAGAGCCATGTTCCCCAGCCCAGGAAGCAGTACGACCTGTGCCAGGAGAGAGCACAGGTGAGGGGCAGCTGCTCAGAGCTATGGGGCTGCTCAATGGGTGGAAGATGAGATCCCCAAGCTCTGCTGAATGCAGGGCTGCGCCCCTCCATCTGCTTTGCTGAGGCCAGTGCAGGGAATCAGTTGACCCAGAGCTTTGGTGCCTGGGAATCCGGCAACTGTCTGGGTCCTGCCTTGCAAACTGCTACGATTCCTGGGTCCTGAGCCCTTCCCTGCTCCCAGGACCCCTTTGGTGAGAAGCTGAAGAAGGTGATGGAGCAGATCCAGCAGTACATGGAGATGCTGCACCTGCCGCGGGACTTTGGCACGCAGACTTACGAGCAACGCATTGTGGAGCTGGAGAAGAGAGGTAAGGGAGCAGCAGTGGGGGGCATGTGTGTGGTGGGCCCGAGCCATGGGGACGGGCTGTGACCATGATGTCCCCCTGCCCTGCCAGCCTCCGAGATGTTTTGTCGCAGGACGCGGGTGTGTGCCCTGCACCTGCGCAGGTACAACGACGCTTTGCTGATCAACGACACTGTGAGGATGGTTGACGCCTTCCAGTACCTCCAGCAGTTCTACAGCACAGAGAGGGATGCGAAGGACCCCACCGAACAGTTCCTCACCACCATGTTTGAGGGTAACAGAGGGGCCTGGAATGGGGGGTGGTGCTGGCTGCATTTGAGGGGTGGGGAGTGCCCTTGACCCCCTGCTTGCCTGTGCAGAGAACAGGGCGAGTCTGCAGGCACTTGCCGGGGACCAGCGCTATGAGAACCCCAGGCTGCGCAAGCTGGAGGGGATCCTGCGGGAGCACTTCCAGCCCCTGGGCACTGCTCGTGGCATTGTCTTCACCAAGACGCGACAGAGCGCCCACAGCCTGCTCAGTTGGCTGCAGGGCACAGCCACACTCCATGGGCAACACATCAGGGCTGCCGTCCTCACGGGTGCCGGCTACAGCAACCAGACCAGGCACATGACACAGGTGAGTGGAGGGTGGGCAGGAGCTGGGCCGACTCCACTCTTCATGTTTTAGGGGTTCTGTGGGTGCTGTCAGGAGCTCAAAGCCCTACGCAGCTGCTGAAGCATCAACCCCCTGTTCCCTCAGAATGAGCAGCAGGACGTGATCAAGCAGTTCCGCCAGGGAGCCCTCAACCTTCTCTTCTCCACCAGCGTGGCCGAGGAGGGCCTGGACATCCCTGAGTGCAACATTGTGGTCCGCTACGGGCTGATGACCAACGAGATCGCCATGGTGCAGGTGCTGCCTGGGCTTCCTCTGGCCCTGCTGGGATGCCCCAAAGCCATGAGGGTGGGGCATGGGGATTCTTGCACTCGCAACCCACTGACAGATTCTTGGGGATGAGCACAGCCCCTGGCAGAACATCTCCTTGGCGAGGCACAGGGGAGGGTGGAGGTGGCTCCATCCTCACAGGGTGGCCCAGAGGGCTCGGCCGTGTCCCTCATCAGCTGACTGCAGCATTTGGCCTGTTGCACTTCAGGCCCGGGGCCGTGCCCGTGCTGAGAAGAGTGTCTACTCTGTCCTCGCCAAAGCCAACAGCAAAGAGGTGTCCCGAGAGCTGCTCAACGAGAACCTGGTGGAGCTCATGGAGAGGGCAATCCAGGCAGTGCAAGCCATGCCTGAGCAGGACTACTGCCAAAAGGTGGGTGCTGGGCTCTGCCCGGGGCACTGGGAGGGCCAGGCAGCTTGTGCCTGCCTCTGCACCCTGTGCTTGGCTGCCTGCTCTGCCCCAGAGCAGCACTGGCTCCTGGGATGGGGTTGTGTGAGGGGCACGGGACAGCACATGCCTGTCCCGTCCTGCCCTGCCCTGTCTATCCTGCCCATCCTGCCCTGTGGCTTGTGCTCCTGGGACGGTGCATCCCTCCGCAGGCTGTGGTTCTTGCCACCTCTGCCATCTCTCCTTGCCCATGGCCCTGCACTGACCGCTGTCCCCCCTGCAGATCCGGGAGCTGCAGCGGGTGGCCGTAGCCAGCTGGCTGATGAAGGCCAAGATCAGCGAGCAGCAGCAGCTGCACCACCCAGACACCGTTTCCCTGCACTGTGTCGGCTGCAGCACAGCCGTGTGCCGCGGCAGCGACATCCGCACCGTGGAGGGCATGCACCACATCAACATCAACCCCAACTTCAGGTGGGACCCTGGCACGTGCAGGGGTGAGGAGGAAGATGGGCAGGGGTGGCAACAGCCTGTGGCTGGCTCTTTTTTGGGGACCCCAGTCCAGGGAGGTCACGGAGGCTTTGTGTGACTGTGTCACTGGGGGAGCTGGTGCTGCCCCATTTGTGTCCCCTGGACCATCGTCCCTTAGTGTCTGTCGGCCCCTTCCTTGCAGGTTGTATTACAAAATTTCCTCTGGGAAAATACAGTTCCAGCGGACCTTCAAGGACTGGGAGCCCGGCTGCCGTATCTCCTGCAGCGAGTGCAGCCAGGTGAGCACCACAACCCTACCATGGCTGCAGCCCAGTCAGAGCTGGAGGGGCAGGAAGGGCTGTGCCTTGTGCACCAGCTCCCAGCTGAGGTATGGAGCTCTGTCCCCGCTGCAGATGCTTGTGCTGTGTGTGCTGTGGGACATGGACACGGGCTGTCTCCAAAGGGGGATGTTCCCTGGGAGCAAGGAGCTGCCCCATCCCTGTGTGCATGGCCCTGCAGCCTGGGGATGCTGTGTGTGGGCCATGTGACTGTCCCCTCCCTGCCCACACAGGACTGGGGGATAGAGATGCTGTACCGGCAGGTGAAGCTGCCCATCCTCTGCATCAAAAACTTCGTGGTGGAAACACCAGCAGAGAAGAGAAGGTACAAGAAGTGGAGTGCAGTGACATTCCCCATCAAGGAGTTCAACTACCTGGAGTACTGCTCTGACACACAGGACCTGTCCTTCTAGAATGGGCTCTGTTCAGAAGAGGACTATTCACAGGGCACTTTCAGGGACAGCGGAACCCTTGGACAGAGAGCTATGGCTCACTTCTCTCTTCCTCCCTGAACCAAAGCAGCACATCCCTCACTGGAGCCCGTGCCTGCTGAAGGAGCTTTGCTGCACACAGGCAGAAAGGAGGAGACATTGGGATGAGAAGCCACTCGAACCCCTCACTGCTCCCCATGCCCTTGCCTTCCCCTCCTGCAGACTCGGGGGGATCTCTGCAACCCTGCCGGGATTGCCAGCCCTTTCCTGTGGTCCCAGGATGTGGTGAATTTGTTGGGTCTCCATTAAAACCGCTGGACTGAAGGGGCATGTTGGCAACACCACTCGTGGTGAGAGCCGGCTGGGTGCAGAGGGTTCGGGAGGGGACGTTGCACCAGAGGCAGACCCCCCATGGCTGGGGAGTCAGACCCCACTGCACCCACGCCAGCAGCACAGGGGCCCGCAGGGGACAGTGGGATCTGTGGGGCTGCCCCGATCCTACCCCACTCACAGACAGGGGCCTGAGCGACCCCTCACCCACCCCCTCAAGACCGAAACTTCCCGCGGCCTCGAACGAGTCCAAACCCGCTGGGTGAGCCCCGGAGGCTCCCGCGGGACTCCGGGGAACCGGGACTGAGACTCCGTCTCAGCTGGGGCCGATCTGGGAAGCCCTTTGTGTCCCATCCGACGGGCTGAGTGAGCCGCGGGGCTTCCCGCAGGACTCGGGACCGGGACCGGTGGCGGGTTCGGAACCGGGTTCTGTACAGGTTTTGGTGGCGGGTTTGGTACCGGGTTCGGTACCGGGTGGCGCAGCCCGGACGGCGCGCCCGCTCGTGCTCTCCCGCCGCCGGTCGCTAGAGGGAGCCCCGGGCTGGGCCGGAGGATGCGCGGGGACCGGGGGGCGATCGGACGGGAGCGGGGGATGCTCGGGGAACCGGGGATGGTCCGCCGGGGACTGGGGGATGCCCGGAGAACCGGGAGATGCTGAGACGCAGGCCGAGGGATGCTCTGGCAGGTACCGGGGTGCTGCGGTCCGGCCACTCCGTGGGATCCTTCCCCACGGGATTCCGCCACAAGTATTAGTGCCGGCCCACGCCGGTAAGCAGCGTGGATGCTCGGCAGGTCAGGGCTGGCTCTGGGAGTGGTGGCGAGCGGCAGAAGGGCAAGGACACGTGTAGGGGACCAGTGTTCTGCTCCTGCCTGACTTTGGCGCCAGCAGCTCCCGCGGTGTCAGGCACACATAGCCAGTTTTCAGGTGGAGCTGCCCCCGGGGAACCACGAAACCAAGCTCCTGTTCATCAGAAACTGGGTAATGAGGCCATTTGAGTTATTTGTAGCTCTCTGTGGGCAGGGATGGCCTCTCCTCCCTCTCCCTAGGCAAGATCCCTCCCGCAGGGACCCCAGATCGTTTTGCTCAGCTCAAATTGCCCTGATTTGTGCTTGGAGAATCCAGGCTGAGAGTTACCCCCGTGGGTGCCTGCAGCACTGGATGGTGCGACCTCTCCCCAGCCCTGATGGATCTGGCTCTTCACTTGGGTGCCCCAAAACAGAATTTTTGCCACATTGATCCAAACTTACCCATTTTTGGGTGGGTGCAGCTGACCCCACAGAATACAGAGTCTGGACAGCACCGCTCTCTGTGGGACTCTGAGGGTTTTGCAAGTGGTCTGTATCTAACCTCTGCTTATTCTTCTCTCTGTGTCCCTGCTTTAATACAAGCCCCATCTGACTTCTCCTTCCCAGGGGCTCAGTCACCTTGGGCCTGGCAGCAGGGAGCAGCCGAGCTGCAGCAATTGGTGCTGCAACCTTGGCCAGTGTCCTTCAGGGCTGGCATCCTTCAGAGCCTGCATCCTTCGAGGCTGGCATCCCCCAGAGCCTGCCTTCCCAGGATGGAAGAAGTTTGTGGCTCAGAGCGCCTTTGCTTATCTCAGCTCCCCCAAAGCACTTACATTCTGGCCATCATAACTCACTGCCTGTAAGCAGAGATGGGCACCATTAGCTCCTCAGCAAGCAGCTACTGCAGCAAGTTTTGCTGGCAGCATCATGCAGGGGTTCTCCCCTAGTCCGCAGGCTACCAGGATGGTCACAGCCCTGGTAGTGCCCCCGGCCCCCTGCCCCAGCACCTCCCTGTGCCCCCAGCCACCGGCTGTGCTCACAGAGTCAGGGCAATGCAGTGATTTACTTTCCACAGCTCATTTCATTTGTCATCAGTGCATCAGAAAGCACCAATTCCCCTCTCAAGGTACCAGCTGGCAAACCTCAGGCTCCTCTGCCTGGCAGTGCCTCCGGTCGGCCCTTTCCTGAGGCTGGTGTTTAGTGGGACTAGAGCTCAGCCTGTTTGACTTATCAGGAAGGAGCCTGAGATGTGACTTGATTACAGCATGCAAGTACCTTCCTGGGGAGAAAACTGCAGGGTATTAAAGGGCTCTTTAACTTGGCAGCGAGAGGAATAATGAGAACTCGGGCTGGAAGATAAAGTCAGGCAAACTGAAACTTGAAATCCAGGGCAGGTCTGCAGCAAGAAGGGTGCAGAGCAGCCAGAGCAGGATCACAGACATGCTCATCAAAGCATTGCCCTGGGCTGGGGGTCCTGCCCTGGGGGAGCCTCCATCCTGTTCTGTGGTTCTGGCCTAGGCAGCAGCAGGATGAGCCTGGTGGCATTATAGGTGAGGGGGATGGGGCCTGAATTTTGCTTCCCAGGCACATCTGAAAATCTGGCTATCACACAGTATCTCTGCTAGAGCCCGGGAGCACATCAGTCCCAGAGGTGACCTTTCCCAGGACAGCTGGATCCTCCCTCTCTGTACCAGGAGAAATTCCAGTCTGGTGAAAAGTGCTTGTGGTGGAGGAATTCGATCCTGAAAACCAGAAGCCCTCTCCCCCTGCTGTTCCTGCATCCCCTCTCCTCTGCTGCCAGGAGCACACTGGAGTCTGCAAAGTGCAGGGGGACATCCCCATCCTGCTCAGCTCTGCCTTCCTGCGACCCACGTTGAACGATTCCCGCCAGGAGTTAATCCTGACTGTTCGCATGTCAGGATGCTGGTGGATTAAACAAGGGGATTAGCATCAAACAATTTTCCTTGCACTCCAAGCGGGGGGCAGGAAATATAATCACTGCAGGTTTATTCTGCTTAGGTTAAAACAGCTCCCTGGCATGGGCTGGGTGATGCCAGATGAGCTGGTGGCACAGCGAGACATGTGCCCAGGGCATTGTGGGGGCATGCCCTGCCCCCCTGGGAGAGGGAGGATGCTGAGACCAGGGACTGCTTGATCCAGGGGGCTTGGGGAAGGTGTCCCTGCTGGGTGGCACTCAGGTACCCACTGCAGCCTGTGCCCAGGGTCCATCCCACCTGCCCACTGCTCAATTCTGAGGTGCAAGTGCACAGGGGCTGTCTAGGCTTGGGGTGGGGGCTGCAGCCATTCACTGGGTGCCCCCATGAGGGCACAAAAGCTGGGACTGGGGAGACTCCCAGCTCCCCACAGCCACCAAACATCCCCAGCGCCATCCTTTCGGCTGCTCCTGCCAGCCTGGGCTCAGCTGTGGATGGCAGAGGATGGAACAGCCTCGAGGGTATGAAAGCAAATCTGTTTCCAGAACAGCTCCCAGGTTCCCGAGCCAGGGGCCGGTGACGCATCTCTGATCCGACGGTGGTGGTGCTGCAGGCTGCCAGGGTTCATCCCAAGCTTCCTGCCCACCTGCAGCCCCAGAGTCCCCTGTCAGCACCAGGGCACAGCACTGCACTCTCAGCCACTTAGGAAAAGTAAAACAAACCCCCTGATCTGGGGGTTTTGATGGAATGAGCCTGTGCAGCTCTGTCTGGGGAAGGGCAGCCCTATGCCTGGCACAGACACTCAACGTCTCTTCAGACCAAAGCGACGCAGGAGCTTTGGACTCACATCCCTCTGTCCTCATTGGCCCACATCTCTTGGTCCCTGGAGATTTCTTGGCTGCTTTCCTCTGAGGAGCATTCCCAGGGCAGCCAAGTCCCCAGTCAGCCAAGGACAGGACCACCACATGTGCCCACCTCGTTTTTCTAGGAAAGGGCTAAAAATACCATCCTGGGACCGTGCAAAAAGGACCAGGCAGATCCTCAGCTACTGGGAGGCAAGTGATTTACAGCCTGTAGCCTGTGCATGATCCAAGTGGCTGTGCAGAGGCAGGGACAATCCCTGAGCCAGGGCGCTTCTCTGTGGGGCAGAAGAGCAGGGGGGCTGCAGGTCCTCCTTTCCTCAGCGCTGCTGGGGCAGGCCTCTCTCCTTCTTGCCATTTTTAAGTGACTCTGTTTGGGCTGAGCATTGACAGGATGCAGCAGGGAGGAGATGCAGCACGGTGGGGATGAGACCCACGGATAACTGGCAGGTGCTGGCACAGTCTGGGGCCTGTGGGAACCCGTGGCAGAGGCTCTAATATCTGAAAATTCCCAAACAAAATTTCATGCACCAAATCTCAGTGCTGCAATTCTGCTGAGACCTGGCTTTATAATTGGATCTGTCAGAAACCCGTCACACTTAATGTGCAGCTGCCAAGCGCGTGTGTGGCTTCTCAGTGGCTGCGCCGGCTCTGACGGGCACCGGGAAATCTGGTCCTGGGATTTTCCAGCTTGAGGAAAGATTCAGTTTGCGCCTAAAGCCCCAACCCCTGGTGCGGGCCAGCCCCAGTTTTGCCTTGAGGTGCCTCAGTTTCCCTCTGTGCCTGGGAAAGTGGTCAGACAGGGATGGTGCCAGCAAGGTGTGGGAGCCCAGCAGCCCGCGGCCACCGAGGAGGAGTGTGCGTGTGTGCTCTTCACCTGAGTAATCAAACCCGTTATCCTGTGTTTGATTAAAGGCCACAAAACATATCATCTTTGATTCTTCCACTTTATTTTTGTTCCCTTCATTTGTCCCTTGGAGATGAGGGTTGCTCTGGTACTTATTAGTCACAAAGCCCTAACCTCGCGCTGCGTTCTTGCTATCTGAGAAATGAATTATTAATGGTGCATTAAACAGAGACTGGAAAGGGGCCCTGGGACACTGATAATCAGGAGCTAATTGAGGAAGAAATGAGATACTGCTCCCGTTGCAGAACAAGGACTGTGCAGCACTGTGATACCAAAGGTGACCCTTCTGCAACTCCTGGGCCAACTGCGCCCGGCTCTGCCTGCCCAGCCCTTGCTGCTGCGCCATGTGTGCTCCTGGCTGGGATGCTCTCCCTAACAGGGATGCTTTCCCTGACAGGGATGCACTGCCCTGGCCAGGGTGCTCTGCCCTGGTCAGGATGTTGTTCCAACTCAGTGGTGGCTGCTCAGGATGCTGGATCCTGCCTGGACCTCAGCTGAACTCCTGCACAAGTGGATGGGGCTGAACAATTTCAATCAATTTAATTTTTTTCTCTTATTGTTTTTCCACACAGCTTTGAGCTGGAGCCTGTCAAATTTCTCCTCTTCAACCCCTGGCTGCATTAAAGACCTTGCTGCCCTGTTGGGGCTGAGGAAAGATGCAGGGGTGTGGGACAGCCACTGTCACCCACCGCCCCGGCCTCAGGCAGCGGGTGCTGCTGCTCTGCATGTGGCCAGTGTCAGGCTGGTACAGGCCCAGTGATTCCCATCACCTCCCCTCTCCAAACACTGCCCTACTTCCCTCCTGGCTCTGGTGGGCTCAGCACTGCTCTTCCTGAGCTCCTGGCTGGGGCTCCCCACCCCGACTCCACTCCCACATCACGCCGAAGCAGACGCAGTTCATCCAGACTCCTTGCATAAATATTTATGCACTGATGCAATGCTTTTCTAAATATAAAGCTTTATCTGGAATTTCATTTAAACATTAAGTGTAGATGATTTATTTATAATTAATGTAGACATCAAGCCCCATCTCTGGAATGCCTGTGAGCTTTCATTTATAATTGGGAGGTAAGTCAGGAGCTAGAGGCTGGGCCTCTTATCAATTTCATTTTAATTTTCCTCCTACAGCAAAAGAAGCTGGTGCAGTTCATCTCTCATTAGGAGGAAACACAAAACTCCCCTAAAATAACAGTTTTATGGAGATCATGTAATAAACCCATCTTTGTTCCTCTTCTTGCCTTTGATAATGTTACCAGGGCTCACAGATCCCTTCAAAGTGTAGCTCTTCCTTAAAAATAAGTATATTAAAAATTAAAACCTCTTTCCTATATAATAAAATTTACTCCCTGCAATTATGCAGAGGGAGCAGTTATCGGCCTTCCATAGATTTTAATTAAAAGTTACAATAGGAAGGAAATAATGATGACCATAAAATAACAGCAGCTTCTCCCCTAACGATAAGTTATTGGTCCCTCTGCCACTCAGGTGCCTCTCTAAGCAATGCCCAACACCAGCGAGCAGTGCCACGGCTGGCAGGTGCCAGGAGCCAGTGCTGAGGGTCCCCCTGCACCCACTGGGGGGGTTTCCTTTGCCTGTAGGAGCCCAAATGGGTGCTCAGCCCAGCTCTGACCTGTTTGCGCTCTCGCTCCTGTGCCCCCATTAGAGAACAGGGCCTGTCATGCCAGAGGCACCCGTGGGTGCAGGGGGATGTGGCTGTGCAGATCTGTGGTGCAAACCACAGTTAGGGTTTGGTGGGGCTGCTCCCTGTTAAATCCACCAAGGCATGTGGGTCCCTGCTTCTGCAGAGGCTGGATTCCTCCAGCGTTGCCGAGCCCTTCCTTGGGAAGCATGTTCCGGAGTGGGGTTGCAGAGCCTGCGTGCGCCTGGCCCGGATATTTTACAGAGCTCATAGAGGGATGATCAAAGGCGGCGCCACATTCACACTAAAAATAGCAGGTGCCCGGGACAGGGTGGGGGCTGCCAGCACAGAGCCTCTGTCACCTGCAAACACCTGCTCCTATAGAAAGGGCTGCATCGATGGAAAAGCTTATTCCATGTTTACAACAACTCTTAGAGTGCAAACCTCTGCCCCGATGACACTGTAGGCTCCTCCGAATCCAAACCTGGGTCTCTGTGGGGCTGTTGCCCCTCATCCATGCTGGGCCCATCTCCACAGTGGCCAGAGCAGGATCACCTGCTAATTGAGCTGATGAGGCACAGGTGAGAGCCAAGACATGGCTATGTCTGGGGCTGGTGTAGTTGCACTTGCTCTGTGTCAGCTTTTTGCTCTCCTGGAGTCTAGAGGAGCTGCCGTGCCACACCCTGGCATCCCACAACCTGCATCAACAGCACTTCATGGGAGTCAAGGTGAACATGGGTCAGTCAATATGGGCCCTTGCACCCAGGCTATGGACTGGGGACTAGTTCTGCCCTGTGATGGGTGTGGGGAGGAGCAGTGAAACCTCACTCGGGTCACCTGGGGCTGTTATTCCTTTAACCAGTTACAGCTGTCAAGCATTCTGCTGCTGGTCTCCCCATCGCCTGCCCCGGCTCCTGGCTGTGAAGGCTCTAAACCCTCCCTGATCTGGCTCTGAAACGTTTATGAAATCTTTATGGGCTTTTGAAAAGATTTTAATTCCCTGACAGTGCTGCTTTCACAGGGTAAAAAAAAAAAAAAAAAAAAGACTCAATGAGCAATTACAGCTCAACAGCTGCTGAACGGCCTCGGCAGCTGCTGGAGCAGCTTGGCACAGCTCGGCACAGCGGCCAAGAAGCCAGCGAGCCTTCCTGGAAAGTGATGCCGGACCTGAACCACCCCGCACCAGCCCTCCCTGGCTGTGGGGCCCTGGCTCAGCCCCTGGGCATGGCCCCTCCTGGGCCCAGCTGTATTCTGTGGGCACCGGTGCCCAGAAGCCTGAGCTCTGCCTGGTGCTGGTCCAGGTGCACTTCCTGATCCCTGTGCCTGGAAGGGGAGTACACTCCCACCCCTGCCCTGCCGTGGAGTCAGGATAAGGCTGGAGGGATTCAAGCAAATGAAAAATTGTGTCGGAGAAGCAGCGGTGTCTCTGCTCCCTGGAGAAGGTGGCTACACCACCATTGTCAGGCTCCTGACAGCCAAGGTACTGTAAGGTTTGGGATCCATTTAGAGTGCCTGTAATTATTTACAGAGAGGAAAAAAAAAACATACTACATTGTGAAAATTAGATGGCACAGCAAACAAATGCACTGAGCTTTGGAGAAAGGGTTCTGAAAACCCAAAGTGATTTACCATGAGCCAGGCTGAGGCTCAGTGATGCCACACTGCTGTTCCCAGACACCTGACCCTGGCTCCAGCACCAGCAGGAAAAGGGGCACCTGATGCAGACAGGTGAGATCTGCTGCTTGTATTCCAGGACCTACAGACCCTGAAGTAGCTCAAACTGGGACTCCCTGACCCTGGCTTCCACCTCCCAGGCAGCTGGAGTCCCTGGAGCCTCCTGAAGCCATGGTCCCCCATGGGCAGCGTGTGCTCTGCCCCCACTTCAGCAGCCTCCACCCTCTGTCAGCGACAGTGCAGGGGTGATCACACCTCTTCCTCTTGGCCCCAACTCCTTGTTTTAGTGGAGGCAAAGCAACGAGCAGAGGAGTGATCCGGGAGCCCCTGGGCACCTGCTCTGGCGGAGAGGGCTCTCGGCCAGAGCAGTTCCCTCCCAGCTGGACTCCAAAGCTCAATTAGCAGTTTTGGGAAGTGCTTTGAGATCCTCTGCGAAGTGTCCTGGCGGAGGGCAAAATGTGATTATATAACGTGTCTAGACAGCGTATTCCTTGGGGCGGGCAGCGGGACGTTTTTGTATCTCTTCTCCCGTGTCAGCATTGTGTGGCCCTGCTGAAAGGTTCTGGGAGCTGCTGAAATATTAATACTGATGACAACGACAGGCCAGCACAGGCTTTTGCACTTAAAATTGTTGATCTTAGCACAAGGCAGGCGCAGAGCAGCAGGGGAGCCTTTGCCTGGCGGCGCCTTGTGCTCCAGCTGCGACGACTGAGGAGCAAAGAGCGGCTCCCTGCAGGCTCCCTCCGTCTCTCCCCCGACTCCCGTTCATCCTCCTGGAGCAGTGGGCTGCCCGGGCATGGCCAAGGCGTTATCTCACCCTGCTGGACTCTCGGTCTGGGTCAGACCCGGGGCTCTTCCATCGGCAAAGCCCTGCAGTCCCCGTGGTGCCACCTCCCCCGTCCCCTCCGGGAGCTCCTGGAGAGCCGGGCTCTCTGCTGCTGCTCGGGGAGAGGGACTGGAGACCCTCGTCCTGGCAGGTCTGAGACCTGACCCGCCACGCTCCACGGCGCTGGCGACTCTGGGCATCTCAGTACGCTGAAACCCAGGTGCCTTCCCACAGCCTCACTGTGTCACCTTGCTCTGCGTGCTCAGCCACGCACCTTACCTATCCCCCAAATCCCCTGGAAAGAGCCTGGGGAGCCCCTGCGTCCCCACCGTCCCAGTCGGGGGCACCCCAGACCCAGGGTCGCAGGGCGGTAGGACCCCCCGGAGCCCGGGGCGCCGCTGCGGGATGCAGGCGCGGGATGCAGCGCCGGGATGCGCCGCCGCGGTTCCCCCCTCCCCCCCCGGGCGGGCGCCCGGCGCCGAGGGGGGGGGTTGGCCCGCGGCGGCGCGCGCGGGGGCGGCCGGGC
>JAWWEU010000080.1:2283225-2342297 GCA_035583155.1 Acropternis orthonyx | reverse complement strand
CGCGGCCTTCCTCCCCCCCCCCCCCCCCCTTCTCCTCCTCCTCCTCCTCCTCCTCCTCTTCCTCCTTCTCCTCCTCCTCCTCCTCCGGGAGCGCGCTCGTCCGGCCGGGAGCGAGAAGCCGGCGGGAGGATGCTGCAGACGGCGGCGGAGCCAGGCGGCTGGGCAGGTAGGGCGGCCGGGGCTGCCAGGCTCTCGGTTACCGGCGGGCCCGGTGCCGGGCTGCGGGCACGGAGAGTTGCAGCCGTAGGAAAGTTGTGGGAGCGGGGAGATGAGCTGGAGGGGTCCCGAGGACCGGGAGGCGGGCGGCATGTTCGCCCGCGGCGCTCCATCCCGGCGGCGGGAGGGGCTGCAACGGGGCGGGGGCGGCGGAGCCCCGGCCCCGCTGACCCCCCGGAGGGGTCGGGGCAGGAGGGAAACTTCTTCGGTGGAACTTTACCGAGGCCCCCGGCGCAGCCCCTCTCCCGCGCAGGGTTGCGGTTCCCACGCCGAGCGGGATCCGCGTGGGTGCCGGTGACCCCCGCCTGTCCCCGGGGCACCTGTGGGGTACTTGGTGTGGGACCCCCACGGCTGTGGGACCCTCAAGGGTGTGTGCTGGGCTGGGGCTGCGCGGTGGCCCAGATGTTGGGGTGTGCGGCCAGGCCAGGGCAGGGGGTGAGGGGTGGTCCCTTGGCCCCCCCGGGCCGTGCTGTGCTGGTCGGGTGCACAGCACACTCTGCGTGCCCTCTGGCTTGTCTACAGGGTGCCAGGAGCTGTGTGTGTCCATGCTGGGATCGGGGCATGGAGAGGTCTCTGTTGGGGATGGAGCCGAGGCTCTGGCTGCCTCCACGAGGACACTGCTCTTACGGAAAAGGACCTTTACAGAGCCACACAAAAACGCTTCCTGTTGGCAATGTGGGCACTGGGTGCTGTGTCGCGGGGTGGGGGCAGCGGGGGTCCTCTGGTTCAGGCACGCAGAGGCAGCAGCAGGATCCTCAGCTGGCAGATTGCCCACTCCCCCCAGCCATATCAATAGACTTTGCTGTTCACTTGGATCAGCAGTGAGTTATGGTGGAAGCTTTTGAGGAGTTCGCAGGGGTGGGCAGGGCTGGGGCTCTGCTCTGCCCCAGAGCAAACCCCACGGATCCCAGCACAGGGACGTGCCTGTGCCTGCCCTCAGCGCCGCAGCAGGGCGGTGAGCGCCGATCCCGCTGGATGGGTGTGTGGGAAAACAACATCTTGGCACAAGTGGCTGCGATTTGTTTTCAGAGCAAAGCTTGAAAGCGTTGCTTAAACAGAGGAGGTGATTCTGTGTGAACGTGAGGGTCTAGGGCCTGGTGTCGCGTTCCTAGAGGCTTTAAGGGGCTTCTGGGTTGATTCACCAGTGTGGAGGGATGGCACCTTTCTGCTGGAGCTGCCCCTTTGAAGGCTGGATGTGTCCATGGGTCATGTGCAGGTTGACAGCACCTCTGCCCTGTGGGGAGCAGTTTTGGGTGAAAACATGAGGCAGGAGCTGGCCCTGCACTGCCCAGCGCTGTGCACTCATTGGCATCACCCCCTGGTTATCTGGGGTGTCTGAGCAGGGAGCAGAGAGGTTTGTGTGAGCTGCTGTGTCTGCATGTGGGGCACGATGCCTGAAAATAGCACCAATGGGCAGTGCCACCGTGTGTGACAGCCCACGGATAAATGAGGCTCTGTCCCGGCTGCCAGCCTGGCTGGGAGTTTCTTCAGCCAACGCCAGCCAAATCCACCAGTACAGACCTTTTTTCTTTTAAGTGGCTGCAGGTGTTTTCCGATGGAGCATCCAGCCCAGCAGCTTCACTGAGTGATGTTTGTCACTCAGCTGGAATGGCTCCGTGGGGATGGAGGAACCACATTGGTCCCTCGGTAGCTGCCAGTGTGATTCTGCCGACCAGAAACTCTCCTGCCATATGCAGAGTTCAGAGATGGGCAATGATACCATGTGCTGGGAGTTTCATGCTTGGTCTATAATCTGCCACGTGCATTGGAAAAAAAGGCTGGTGTGACCCTGGATGTGGCTCCGTCTGTGAATGCACAGAGCCAGGCTCTGCACTAGCAGGGCCGTGACGTCACGCCAGGCTGTGACTTCCCACTGTGTGTCTTGTGCTTGAGCATCCCTGAGCTCGAATCAGGCTCTGCTGGGGCTTGGGATCGGCTGCTCTCTCTGCTCGGGTGCTGTTTGGCTCTCGTGGAGCAGCAGCCTTTGTATGGATAAATCAGGTGGTTGGTTTAATAATCCTGAGAATAAGAAATATTTGTTGGGGCTGGTGGCTCGCTGGCCTCAGGGCCTTCTCCCTTTTGCTGGACTGGGCAGGGCTGCATGTCCTGGTTGCGGTAGGTGAGGGTTGGGGGCCCGGCTGCTCAGGCGAGGAGGTGACATCCTGCTGGACCATGTGCTGCTGGTGGGCTCAGAGCAGCCACCCCACCCCACCACACCTCACCCCATCCCATCCTGTCCCGTCTCGTCCCGTCCCATCCCATCAATACTCCTTGAGCATTGCCCCAGCATTCTCAGACATTGGCTGGTGGCTGGTAAAGGAACCCTCATCTTGGGACTGTTACTTGCTGTATTTCTGGAGATCTTCCTCTTGTTTGGCTTTTATCTAGTGTTCCTACAGAGATCGATGTATTTCTACAAGTGCACAACACAAGTCTGCTATTGACTGAACAAGGACCTTTGCAGAGATGCTCCCAATCCAGTACTGGACATGTCAGTCACGTTGCTTTACACTGGTGAATTTTCGGGGCTGGAAGAAAACCTGTCCTGGAAGCACAGGGTAGTCCCCAAAGTGTGCTGGACTTACACATGGTAGGAGCAGAGATTCCCTCTCTGAGCCCTGCAGCCCATCCCGCTGCCTTGTGTTCTCAGCTTAATCGGGGCTGGAGTTTGAATTTTCCAAAGCCAAAGCCCTCATTTCTGCAGCCCTTTAATCATTTCTAGGGAAAATAAAAATGCAAAAATGTGCACCCAGAGCAGAATAATGAAGCCCATGAGGCTTTATTTGTCAATTTAGCAACAATATTGTGATGTACAAAGGCTGTTTTTTAGTCTGATGTTCTGAGATTGCCTCCAAAATAGCGCCATAATTTCTGTGTCAGGAAGCCCCTGTCAGGAATTATGTTTGTGCTCTCAAGGAAAACCAGGCTGTGGCTGCTCTGTAACAACTGCTCCGTTTCTGTTAAAACCACAACAATTTACTTGCTGGTCATCAAAGGGAACCTGCAGATTTAAGGAGCCATGAGCTGCTCTGTGAGCACAGGATGCCCCAGGCCCCATGGGAGCTCCCCTCGTGCTCCCAAGTGTTGGTCTTCTGGAAGGTGTTATGGTGTTTGTCTGTGGGCACTCTGCTGGTGTGCTCAGCCTGGCCATGGTGACAGGGCCAGGCGGGTGCTGTCACCCCCAGACCATGGCAGTGGGGCTGGCACAGGGCTCCTGGGGTTGTGAGCACTGCAGTTCTTTGCTTTGCAGGGCAGTGGGACAGAGCAGGTGCCCACCCAAGCACTCTCAGCTTCACAGAGTCTGAAGGCATGGGCGGTCCCCTGCAGTCAGAGTGCCCTTCATGGTTGTTTTTTATAAATCCCACCACTTATGCCCCTGCAATGTAAACAGCCTTTTCCCCAGGATGAATTCCCAGTGGAGTGCCAAGGATTGGGGCTGGCTGCAGGGCCCTGAGGGGCTGAGCCCAGGCTGAGTCCCAGCTCTGGAGAGGGCTCTGAGCCCTTGATGCCAAACAGATCTGTGACACTTTGAAACGGGAACATTCCTGAGTCGTGATTTTCCCTGGCCTAATTATGGAAATTTTTTAATTAGTTGATAAGAAAGATCACTGGGAAATTGCAAAGGAAACATTTTGAGGTGAAGCCCTAATGTGTGCCTGTGTCTGCCTGGAGTCAGGAGCTGCTTGGTCAGGCAGCAGAGGCTGGATTCAGGATGCCGTGGGAGCTGGGCAGCCCTGCTCCCTTCCCAGAGGTGCTGGGCTCCTTTGGCCCACAGGTTTGAGCCTGGCAGCTCTGTGCCAGCTCTACCCACTCCTCTGCCTCGTGCCCACCAGGCTGGGGATGAGCTGGGGCCTTTCTGGGGGGATCCAAGCTTATGCCACTGGCTATGCCCAGTGCTTTGTCTCCAGTTTGGGTATTTCTGCCTTTGACATCTGGCCACTGGCTCTTGCTCTGCATCGGAGGGATGAAGAAGCTGGTGAACGTGGGGTTGGTTTTGCCTGTGTAAGATCAGAGATGGCTTCTCATCGTCCTGTCACTTCCCAGTTCTGCTGCCTTGGAACTGGGGGAATTCTGCAGCTGCTGCCCTGAAGGCAGCAGGTCACGTCTTTGTAAAACTGTGTGGCAAAGGGCTATTAGCTTTCTGGCAGTATTTTTCCCTTTATCTGTTGGAGCAGGAGAGACATGGGACCAGTGACCTGACCCTTGCAGGTGCCACAGCAGTGCTGTCCCAGTTGTCCAGAGGCTTCCTGGACTCTGCTGAGGCCAGGACCAGTGGTGGCAGAGATGTCAGTGGCCACCAGTGGTGGTGACTGGAAACCAGCAGAGTGAGACCCCATCCTGGATTTTGTGGATGTGGATAATTTCTGGCACATTTTTGTGGGTTTGGTTTTTTTTCCCCCTGAACTTTCCCTGTTACTGTGTGTGATTTGCTTCCCTCGCCCTCCCCAGCCACGTGCTCGTGGGATGCAGTGTCGCTGCTGTTTGTCTTGGTCGGGAGTGCCGCTGCTTTGCATTCATTTGAAGGGCTGAAGGCACAGAGCTTGTCTGTGTGCGGGGCTGGAGACTCTTCTGAGGAGCTTGAAATGCTTGTAGGAAAAAAAAAAAACCCCGCCATATAAAAAGCCCAAACAAGGGAAGCTTGTTACCGAGCTGGCAGGAGATGGGGAGAGGCACAGGGTGGCTGCTGACTGGGCTGGGGGTGAGAGCTGAGGTCTGGCTGTGGGTCCCCCCCACCTCGGAGCCCTCCTGCCCAGAGCTGGGTGCACTTCATTGCACACAAGGCCAGAGCCTATAAATATCCCAACTCCAAATTTTGAAGAAGCATTAGGAACTCTCCAGGCTTATTTTTGAGGGCTGTTACGAAAGGGCTTTAGCGGATTAAAGCTCTCCCAGATTAATCTGTGCTCAGGAAACTAGGAGGGTGTGGGCAGGGCAGTGCTGGCAGCCTGGGGATGTGGTGCAGGGGTTTCACCAGGGCTGTTGGGCACGCCACTCCCCATCCCTCTGCAGTGTGGGGCAGCAGCAGTGGTCGTCTGTGGGGCCATGGCTGGTGGGGCAGGGAGGGACACTTTCACAGTCTCATGTTCCCAGTCCCGCAGCCAGATCCGTAGGGCTTCAGGTTTGCACAGTTCAATGTCAAATTTCTGTCCTCTCTGGTTTCCAGAGGAGGTAATTAGCCAACAAGTGTAATAGCAATTTAATAAGTGTGTCATGGTGTAGAGCATGCTGTGCCTTTGGAGAAGCTTTCCAAGGACTGGGGATATGTCAAATGGGAGCACAGCAATTCCCTCGTCCAGGCTGGGGTCTGTCTGTCCATCCTGGGGCTGTGCAGGAGCTCACTCCTTGCCAGGAGCTGCTGCAGAGCTCGGGGAGGGACCCGGGACCGGCGTTCACATCTGTGCCAGAATCTCACTTGTGTGCTCCGTTACCATTGGAAGGCACAAGGCATAGTCAGAAGCTCGGGGCAGGATGAGCGCTGAGTGATGCCGACTTAGGCAATGGATGAATCAAAGGGATTTACAGACACCCGGCAGCCTCCTGCACCTTCAGGTGCTGGCCTGCTGCTGGCACTGCTGCAGTGCCAGTGCTGCTCCCGCAGGCATGGGGCTCCGGCCCAGGGAAGTGCCAGGGTGGGCTCTGGCAGCAGAAAATCAGCTCCAGCACTTGCTATGGCTTGGCCTCTGCTTGGTGCTGGGAAAGCTTTTCAGCTTGTCCTTGGGAACGTTTCCCCTCACAGGGACTTGGTGAGGGCACAATCATGTGTGACAGTGAGATGCTGGCAAGTGGAGGATCCCACCCGAGCAACCCTGGGGCAGATCCCCACTGCCCACCCACCCCTGGCTGGCCAAGGAGCTTTTCCTTCTCCTGCCAGTGGTGGGGACCCCAAGCCCCTCTGTGGCCCCAGCCAAGAGACCTCTGGCTGTGGAATGATGGATAACGCAGGCAGGGCAGGATGCAGGACCCTTGGAGCGTCAGGGCTGGTGTGATGCTGCGGTCCCAAGCAGGATCCCTGCTCAGTGTGTCATGGGGAGGGTGATGGGAAGAGGCGCTGGTTGGTGGTGGAGTGCTGGCTGCATCATGGATAAACAGCCGCCCCTTTGAATCCTAATTAGCACCCGGCACACAAAGCTCGTTTGGCTGTGGATGGAGTGAAGAACGGCTGGTCTCGCTGGGCTCACACAGATGGGGGTGACAGGACTGCAGGAAAGTGGTCACTGGTCCTGGGGGGCTGCAGAGGGTTGTGCATGGGGCCAGACAGTTGCTGTACTGAGGGGAGACTCCCACAGCACAGGAACCCTCATGAGGGCCAGGCAGGGTCTCAAGGATGCCTCTGTGGAGGATTTGGCCTCTCCCTGCCTGCCCTGGCCCCAACAGCACTTTGATGGGTGTAAGTCAGTAACAGAGAGCAGGAAACCCTGCAGAACCCAGACTTGGTGGTGTGGGGGTCTCACTGGCTACTCCTGAAGCCTTCCACCCATTGCCAAGGCAAGTGCCAAAAATCCTGCCTTTCTTCACCTGCTGACAAGGCATTGGAAAAGGGTGGATTCTTTAAAACATAAAACAAATAAAATTAGGTCTTCTGGTAAGGGATTAAATCGGGGCCCTCAGCTGTATTTATAGAAGGTTCAAAAGTAAATCTGTTCCCAGACTGAATAAATATTTTGCTCAGGCAGGCACAATCTTCAGTTCATCTGTCTTGGAAAGACTTGAGTGAGAGGGGAATTGATTTTCTCCAGCCTGAACAAGGCAAGCGCCTCTCAGACCCAGATAGAGAGTGAAGTCCCATTATCGGCTGAAATGGGGAAGCACCTGGGAAATCATTAAAGAGAAAGCAGAGATGGAGGTGCTTTAAGGAGGTGGCAATTCCCTGTCCCCCTGCAGTGGCTGGAGCTGCCACCCCTGGAGCTGCTCTGAGGTCACGTCGCTCTGGCCCTTTGAGAGAGTTTGGTGACACTGGGTGACTGTCTGCCATTGCTGACAGTGGCTCCCCATGGTGGACAGGAGTGGCTGGCACTGGTTGCACTGGTCACACTGGTTGTGCTGGTTGCACATATTCAGAGACAAGGGAGGTGACATGGGGGTGGCTTGGCTGAGATGGAGGGGGATCCATGCAGGTGCAGTGGCAGTGGCAAGGACAGGGGCCTCAGTCTCTGCTCCTACACTGATCACCTGGAGGTGCAGACACGCTGCTGACCAGGTTGGCACTGCCAGACACAGCCACAGCCATCAGGGCTGGACCTGCTCTTGCATGTCAGGTTTCCGTACTCAGACGGCTGCCGTGCTGTGGCTGCCCTGTCTGTAAGCCTGAGAAGAATTGGATGACATGTCCCTGTCACTGTCCCCAGTCCGTGAAGTGCAGCCATTCGTGTGGTCCTTGGGCTGCTCCAAGTGGCCCAGGCAGAGGTTCACCCGGCAGCATTCACCACAGCATTGGCTGTTCTGCAGCACAATTCCAGCTCAAAGAGCTTGTTAATTCAAGCTGGCACCTGGTGTTTGCAGACATCAGTTACCGCCAAGACGAGAGCTCAGTGCTTTGCTCTTGACAAAGGCAGCTGCCAGCTCAGTGCCAGAGCGGCGTGAGCTGTGCAGCCAGGACTGCCCGGCTCCCCAGGGCTGCAGCACTCCCCTGGCCTTTCCCCAGGTCAGAAAGGAAACAATAAAAGGGAGAATGAAGAAAAAGCCAAAGTCCTTGGCAGCGATTTCCAGCATCTCCCTGTTTTCCATGGCCGAACCACATCAAACAGCTGCTTGTCTGCAGAAGGTCCCCAGCCCCAGGTGGGTGCCCGGTGGTTGGATGCCGTGGGGGGAGTGGTGGCGGGGACAGGCGAGCGTTTGTTGTGTGAGCTCTGTCCGCCCCGTGCTAAAAAAAGCCACAAAATGAGCAAAATTATGCGCTGAGTCACTAATCGTTCACCCGCTGCTTTAGTCACCAGTGTTCCCACACCGGGGGACGTTTGCTGAGGGGGCACAAACCGAACTGTCATCGCGTTAAATGGATGTGACCGAAAGCAGTAAAGAGCTGCTGCTGCACGCGCAGCTCCTGACACAGAACAGGCCAAGGGGCTCCGCGGCCACCGGAGCTGCTCAATTAATGACAGCCCCGTGATGAGTCCATTGATTAATCACGGCCGTGTGCTGCGGTTCCAGGGCTTGCTGCCTGCGGAGGTGATGGCAGCGGAGCAGCTGCTGTTCGTGTCCCATGACAGCACTGGTCACTGTCCTGGTCCTTGTCCTCCCATGGGCATCACAGCTCCAGCCAAGGGACATGAGCTACGGTTCCAGAGGTGCTGGTGTGGGGGAGCACCCCCTGCTCGGGGGGTGGTGGGGCTGAACTGGGCAGGTCTGTGCTGCAGTGTCAGCATCCTGTCTGCTGGTGCCCCCCAGCTCCCCCCACCTGACATGGGGCTGTTTGAGCTGAGTAACCCGCCATGCTGGAGCCAAGCGTGTGTGAAAGGGTCTGTCTCAGCGCAGGGAAGAGCCATAAAGGGCCTATTTATGGAGCTGGCTCCTCACAATGTTTTCAGACACAGCCCTCGCATGTTTTCATAACAGCAACGCCTCCACCTCTCGCCAGCTGCCAGCGGAGCTGAGCCTCTCGCCGCTGTCCCCCGCACGCCCCGGGGAGCCGGGAGCCCTGGCGATGGGGCTGGCGCCTGCAGGGCTCCCCACTGGGGTCTCAGCCCCAGCACACACCCCGAGCAGCCTTCGGGGCCGTGCCTTGGCTGCCTCCCCTGTCCTGGCTGAGAGATGGCACTATGCCCACCCAGGGACTCGCTCGGACCCTTGGCATGGATGGGATGCTTTGTCTGGCAGGAGAAGGACCTGCCAGCAGCCCCTCTGCCCCATCCACCTTGCCACCGTATTTCCCATCACCTGGAATTTGCTGACGGGCCCTGCTGAGCACAGGGCAGAGTCCAGCGCCCAGCTGGATGAGCAGCAGCTCCCAGGTTTCACCCTGGAAATACGAAGGGACCAGCCTCTGCTCTGGCCGTGGCTCTGTGCTGCTCATCAGCTGTGTGCAGGGTCGATGTGAGCTGCCCCCTCTGTGCCCAGCCCTGTCCCCGCTCCGTGCCAGGCACCCTTTGGTGACAGTGTGGCAGCCCTGTGGTGACAGCACGGCAGCGATGGCAGTGTCACGCACGTGTGGGAGGCAGGTGAGCACAGAGGAGGGAGCCAGGAGATCTGTTCTGCTCAGCGCCGATGTGCGGGAGGGAGCAGGCGTGGGGACGTCTCCTTGGCAGGGAGACAAGTAACTTTTCATGAGTCCATTTATGAATTCCTTTCAAACAAGAACGCTGACCCACCCAAGCTCATTAAATAACGTTAATGGTGCTGCCCAAATAAATACTCCAGCTGCTACCTGCACTGCCAGCCAGCACTCGCTGCCCTCTGCCCTTTCGGCAGCAGAGGTTTTCCAGTTTAATTGGATACACGTGCTTCTCTCCTGACACTGATGATCTCCAGTATGGCAGAGCATTCTCAGCGTTGCAGTGACTGGGTTCCTGCAGCTTCCTTCCAGCACTCCAGGAGCAGGGCAGTGAGTCCAGAGACTGGCTGGAGCTGGGAGCTGGTTCAAGAGCAGACACCAAACCGTGGTGAGGGGAGGAGACAAATCCAGCCACACTTGTCACTGAACTGATGAAACTCAAGCTCTGAAACTCTTCTCTGTCTATCCTCCAGCCAGTGAGCAATGTACAACTACATTACTCCATATCCAGGAGACACTGAGCGATATGGGCAATTCATTATTGTCTGTCCCGTTTCATTTCCCTGCCTGTCAATGCTGATGTCCCGGTGTTCAGAGACAAGTCAGTGTATCAGGGTGTGAGCTGAGGCTGAAGCCAGTGCTCTTGTAGTGAAGCTCTGGCAGGACCCTCACACCCCAATTGCTTTTGGAGACCCCAGGGGGCTTGGCGATTCACCATCACCAACAAGCTTGAGATTTTAGGGGCTTGACTTGAGAGCTGCCACTGTGAGCAGGGATCTCAGGTGCTGGGAGTGCAGCATCATGCTGGGGAGCTCTGACCCCTGACCAGAGAGAATGCAGAAGTGGTTTTGGACCCCAGTTTCTAGCTCCTCTTCTCCCTGTGGCTCTGGTGCCATCATGTTGTCCCTTCTTCAGAGTCATCTTTTCCGCTGGCACTGCCAGCTTGAACATGTGCCCCTCTGTGCTGCCCTGAGGGGGGACACACGGCTGGTGGGACCCCTTGGGTCCTGCTCCCCAGCCCCAGGGCAGCAGCAGCATGTCCTGCTGGGTGCTCGCCTCAGATCCTCTGACTAATTGCTCTGCAAAGAGCATTTCTCACAAGTTTCTTTCATAAGAAATGGTAACAAGGCTTTGATTTAGCTCTTCTTATCCTATCTTCCTGTCTTTTTTTCTCCCTTCCTACCCCAAATGCAGAAGTTGCTTTGATCGTGCGGGTTCAGGCTCCATAACAAGCATCTCTGTTTGTGTTGGGGGCTTGTCAGTGCGATAACATGACAGCACGTCTCCTTGTCGCCTCACACAGAATGAATTATTCCTTCCACTCTTTCTTTGTACCATCTCTGGGATAAATTACTGCTCCCAGATGGGCTTGTCACCCAGTAAAGCATCCTTAACCTCTGGGATGATCCCTGTCCAGCACAGAGTGCCGGCCACTGCAGCTCACCCAAGGCTGCAGCAAAGTGTTGAAGCAGGGAATTGTCAGCATGGCTTGAAAGCAAATTGCTTTGCCAATTTATTTTCTTCCTTGTGTATGAACATATTTTTCTTAAAGGGATGCTGTCACATTAAATATGGAGCTGCCAACTGCAAGCATTAAAAAATCATGGGTCGTCCCATTTTCCTTCCTCCCACTCTAAATTCTGAGAAAACAATAAATTCGGGGTTCTTTTTACTTGTCATCTGCCTTTCAGCTCAAAATGCTTTTTCAAACTCTTCCCAGCAGCCGGGAGGTTTGAAAGCTCCAGTGCTGTGACAAGCACCACAGATCTGGGGCACACTGGGCAGGTGGCGGGGCGGCCCCTCGGCAGTGTCATCAGGGTGTTTATCTGTCCCTGGTCCCTTGTTCCCAGAGGTCTGGGCCAAGGGCAGACCCGGAGCAGTCCTGGGACGGTGCTCGGGAGCCTTCCCTTCCATCACAGCTGATAGGACTGAGCCATGTGCTGATAAGGAAGTCTTCCCCATATCTGTGCTTCACTGTCATCAAGCTGCCTGAACTCTGTGTCACTCTGTCATATCTGCTGTGACGGATGCAGAAAATACTTCCCAGCCTTTCACTTTCCAAGACCATTTTTAGGGAAAGTAATGAAAGTAGTTTTGAGATATTTGATAAAGTGTGTTTCCATGCAGTGAACATGTTGCTGAGCTGGGGAAGGGAATTGGGCATTTATCAGACTGAACAACCTCGTGGCAGTTTCTGGAACATGTATCTGTGGGATCTGGGATGGGATCGTGTCTGATCTGGTATCAGGTATCAGAAATCCCTCCTATCTGAGAGAACTGGATGAAAACAAGTTTCATCTGAGGCCGGGTCTGTGCTTACCCTTCTCTCTGCTGCAGTAATCTCCCTCCCACAGCTGCAGGTGGGGATAAGTCTCTTGCTACTCTTAAATTTTAGAGGAAAATCTCTTCCAAAGCTCTGCTGTGCTGGCAGCCTCATGGCTCAGCAGGGCTCAGCTGCTCCCTGGCCCCATCGCGTGGGCTCCAGAGCCTTCCCCAGCAGATCAAGTGTTTGATATCGCTTATTTTAATAAAGCTCTGGGCTTGTTTTGATGGACAGATCCAAAGCGCTACATGGATTAAAACAGATCCCGTTGCAAATATCTCTATCTGATACCCCTGCCATGACCGGACTGCAAATGTCATTTGCTTAGCACTATCAAATACTTAATTTACGTTGTAATACAGGAGCCTGTGAGAGCTCCAGCTTAAATTGGAGGTCTCCTGTTGGCCAGCAGCTCTCCATGAACTCACTTAAAGGCTAATTTCTGCCCTGAAAAGCTCCTGACCCAGATGCAGAAGTGAAGGGAGCCAGGAGGGAAGACTGTGCCCACATCTGCTGTGGGTCTTGCTGGGATCTCGGTTGTCACTGTAAGTGCTCATGGTGGGTGTCCTCACCTTTGCCCTCCAGGGTACACGTGGCTGGGGCAATGTGACTGTTGCTGCCACCACTGCAGGGCTTGTGGCGATGCTTGTGGCTTATGCCTTCAGTGGCACCACTGCTGGCCCAGCTCTCGGTGTCCATGGTGGGGGTGGTGGCTCCCCAGGAGCTGGCCTGTATCTCATCCTGGATCCTGCACTTGTGGAAAATCATTTTCTCGGGGAACTTCCCTGTGGCAGTTTCAGCGAGCGGTGAGGGGGGCACAAGGTGCTGCTGGGGCTCAGACCCTCCCTGTGCATCACCCGGTTCTCCATATTTCATTTCCCAAGTGAAAACAGTGGCTGTGCGAGACGTCGCTCTGCCTGTGATCTTTGTGCTGACCACAAGGATCCTGAAGGATGCTGTGATCTTGCCAGCCCCGTGCCATGTTCTCAGCTGGCAGCGTGCGGAGTGGCCGGGGGAGCAGCGTCCAGTCAGGGTGATGAATGATGGAGCCTCTGTCCTTCCTCTCCCACTGCTCCTGCACTGTGCTCACCCCTACAGCCGAACCCCGCGATGGAATGCCACATTCCCTACCTTTGTTTGCTTTGCTGCTTTCTCTGCTGGTGTGAGAGCGGGTGGCACTGCCCAGGTTTTGCTTCCCAGAGTGGAGGGGCACGTTCCCTGCTTCTCTGCAGAAGAGCAGTCTTGTTCCCTCCACGGCACCTCCTTCAGCTGATTTTCAGCTGTCCTCGCTGCCCGGGAACAGGGCTGGGATCTGCTGATTCAGGGGACACGCAGCCCTGCGGCGTTAATGATCTTGATGTGCAAACGAGAGGACAGGCGCAGTGGCACCGTGCTCCGTGCGATGCTCCCTGCCCTCCCGGGATGCTGCGCGATCTCCCGCTGTCCTTCATCGCATGGCAGCGGCGCTGAGGGGAACCCCGGGGAGGATCTAAAGGTAAGAGCCAGCTGGGACATTTGGGGGCCTCAGGACTGAGGGCTGCAGGTGGTCTGAGCCCCCTGTGTGCCCTGGTCTCTGTGCCAGGAGCCAGCGTGCAGACCGGAGCCTTTGGAGAGAGGTTGCTCACACTAATCCTTGCTCTGACAACGGATGGTTTATGGACTGATCCTAGAATGTGCCTTGCTCCAGCAATAGCAGAGCATATGTTGGGGCTGGGGGACGGCTGGTTTGATGCCCTGTTATGAAATGCTGAAAAGTGCTGCAGGCATGTCCAGGACCCTCTGAAACCTGCAGTCTGCCAGGTTCTGCTCAGCTCTCAGACTGGGACGTCAGAGCATCCCTTAATGCTGTAGCAGATTGCCCTGGGACGCCTCCATCTCTGGGGCAGAGCACCCTGCACCCGCAGCAGCAAGGCTGGTGGCTTTCCCATCCCTCTGGTGGTGCCTCTTCATGAAGTCGCACGGAAAATCCTCTGAGACCAGTCTTCGAGGCATCCTGGGAAGCTGCCCCATTCCCCTGTCTACCCCGTCACCGAGAGTTTCTGTCAAGTGCATCCTGCTGCTCTTGGCTCAAGGTGGCTCCTCCAGTGCCACCTCCTGCCAGCTGGCGCCCGCTGCCCCGCGTGACGCTCCGGGCTCTTTGGGAACTTGCTGAGCCTCAGGCACCAGCTCGGGCGCGCCCAGCTCTTGTCCGGAGGCTGCTGATGAGGGCTGATTTAGTGGCGATCGAACCGCATTTGAAGTGCTCCTTGAAATATGAGACAAGTGTCGGGAACTGTCCGGGCGTAGGGGCGGCTGCGGTGCCCTGACGGCTGCGGCACACGGGCAGGAGCCGGCTGGGCTCAGCAGTGCCAAGGGCAGGGCACGGTGCTCCCTTCACCAGCACCAGGTAGGAGCCTCCCATGCCGGGCTGGGGCGCCAGGCGCTGCCTCTTCAGCGTTGCTGTGTCCTGAGCCCAAATGGGTGGGTGGGCTGGAGATCGCCTCTGCCAGCGGCGAGGAGTCTGTGTGGGGGCCGGATGGTGAGACTGCCCCCCTGGGGGGCCTGGGGTTCCCCAGGGGCTCTGGAGGGGTGGAACAGCCAGGGTCCCTGGTGAAAACACCCATGGCAACAATGGGATCACAGACCTGCTCAGCGGTGCAAACCTGAGGTGAGGGGACATAGTGATTTGAGTTGTGCTTGGGTGAGGGATTGTGGCAGCTTCCGGCTATTCTGAGGGTCCCTACAGATGTGAACAGGGGCCATGAAATCGGTCCTTAGTCAGGGAGTTTGAGGGACTTTTGTGACAGTTGTTGGTGGCCACTTTCACACCAATTCTTTTACTTCCACTGCTTTTATTTACTGTTGCATGCTCAACTGGGAACAAGGAAGGTGGATTTGGTGGTATGGAATCGTGTGAACTCAAATCAGTTTTTTCTTTTCAGATTTCTTGCTCTCTTAGCAAGTTCATGCAGATTTTCTGTTCAGGTGGTGTTTTCCCTGATGCCACACTGCTGAATGGACTGATCTCCTGATCAGCTGTTGTGTTGTCCCCTCAGCTCCATGGCAAAGGCGGTTTTACTTGGGGAGGTTCTGGTCCCATGTGTTGACTCCATTGAGTTCAGGCCCAATAAAAGTCCCATGAAACACAAACTGGTGCTGATGGCAGGAGGGAGCCTGACTGTCCCTACGGGGTTGGGACACTGGGAGAATATTTTTGGGGGGATGTTCAGGCTGCATCTGCATGGGAACCTCTGGCCAGGTTGGGTTAACAGAGCTCTCTGAACCTGGGGTGGCCTTGCTGGGTCAGTCCCTGGGTTATCCAGAATATAGGAACTGAGGAAAAGGACCTGACCTGCATCAAACCTGGTCTTTCATCAGAAGTTTGTAGCCTGGCCAGAACCCCACTGCCCCACTGATGTATCTCATGCCCAGCCAGTAGCTTTTCTGGGATGCTGTGGGATACCATGGGATGCTGCGGGATGCTGTATCAGCACAGTGTGTGGGCACAGAACTGCTTCCAGGGCCCACAGCCTGTGCCGGAAGTTGTGGTTTCTGGAGAGTTTGGTTTGCATTCAGGAGCTGAGTGAAGGACGTCCCAATATGAGTTTCCATCAAAAACTGGGCAGCTGAAGGGACGGACATTCCCTGCAGGGCTGGCACAGCCCTTGGTGGCTCCGAGCAAAGGGCAGCAAGAAGTGCAGGTGGCAGGGGGTCATTGGAGTCTGAGCAGGTGTCATTGATGCTGATCAGCCAGGTGAGATCTGGGCAGAGGTGGGTGAGTGGCAGCTCAGCCCCCGCAGTCCAGTGGAGCCCTGCACTCCTTGGGAATGTTACCCAAAAAATTTGAAACTACTTGTGGTTCTCCATAGAGAAGACAAAAGCTTGACCTTATTGGCTCTGGGGTGGGATGGGCAGTGGAGTTGGGATGCAGTAACCCTGTGCTCTGAGCTGGGTTTGGCTCAGAGCCCCTGATCATCTCGGCGGTGTCACTGAACCTTCGCTGAGGTTTAGTTTCCCTCCTGTGAAAGGTAACAGTCCCTCCAGAAAATCCTCAATACTTTTCTGAAAAGGTGAAATCTGCCCCAAGTAGGCGTCAGTTAGGGCACTGGCTGCCTGCACATATGCCATGACCTGTCCCGTGACCCATCCCAGCCACGAGCCACCCAGTTTGTGGCCCTGACACCTGAGAAGCAGAACAGACACAGCAGAAATTAAGTGAATGAGACAACAAGCGTGTGTGTAATTAGGACAGACCTTCAAACGCTGCCCCGGGGAGCCGGGACAGAAGCCACTGGTTAATCAGAGCAACAGCAGTGCCTCTTTTAAAGACAGGGGAGACTTTGGGGATACTTTGTCTACATAATATTCCAATTTTAGCTCTGCGTCGTGGGATGTAATTGCATTAAAAATACCCGGGGAGGGGGAGGATGCCAAGGGCACCCGGCGACCTGCCCCCTGTGGCACGTCCCTCACCGGCGCGCCGCGTGTCCTGCCGCGTTCCGAGGCCCAGCCTCACATTCCTGACGCTGATCATCTCCCAGATCTGCTTTCCGGCTGTTCTGCTAATGGTTATCCCGGGAAAGGTCTCCGGCTCCCTGAACAGCCCGTGGGAAGACCTCCCGCTCCTTTTGGCTGGACGGGACCTATTGGTGGAGACTCTCGCGGCCACCCCTGGGGTGCGGGATGGAGCAGGACGGGGCCGAGACCCACCCGGGACTGGGGTGCTCGGCCCAAGGTTGGGTGGGTGGCAGCCCCGCCGTCCCCTGTCCCCGCTGTCCCCGGTGCCCGGTCCCCCGCCCCGGTCCCACGCGGAGCGGCGGCGCCACCGCGGGGCCACGGCCGGGGCTGCAGCGCCCCGAGACCCCGCGATCCCCGCCTGGAGCTCCCCCTCGCCTGGTGAGCGCAACACCTCTCGCTCCGAACCACCCTCCCGCCCCCGACAAAACAGCAGCGTTTTGGGCTGCCCGTTGCCGGAACCGAAGCCCCCGGTGTGTGCCCGTGGAGGGCACGGGCGGCTGAGCCCCGCACGGTCCCCACGCAGCCCTGCCCGAGGATGCCGGGGACGTCTCTGCAGGGCACCCTTGGGTCCTGCCTGGCCACCCCCGGCCACCCCGGCCCCTGCCTTGGCCCCTCGGCGTGTCTCGGTGCAGCGTGCCTGTGGGTATTTGTAAGCGGCAGCTGCCAGCTCCAAGGTGGTAACTGGATCACGGCGCTCGGGTGACCTTCGCGCCTCCGAGGCTGTTCTGGATGTCCCAGCAGATCCCAGCTCTGGTCTGGGCAGCAGGGACAGCGTCCCTGCAAGGCAAAGGCTGCTGGAGGGCTGTCCCCAGCTGACCGCAGCCCCTCCGTGGGCTGCTTTTCCCCACAGTGTCCCTTCACAGGTCTGGGGCTCCAGCTCCCCACACAAATTGGTGCCACGGAGCACCACATTCAGGACAGGCATCTGCCGGTGGCCAGCAGTCCTGGTGCCAGCCGTGCTCCTGCCATGGTGGGGATGGGCCACGGGATGTCTGCACCGCACACAAGTCCTGCCAGCTGAATCTCTTGCCTGTGGAGAGTTGGTTCCATCCCAGCTCTGCCTTGGGCCAACCCACAGTGCTTTCTGGGAGCGAACAGAAACTTGAACTGACACGAGGAGTGTCTTCTGGAGCTAGAAACTTGGAAGAAGTGGGTTATTCCCTGCTCCAGCACTAACCTTCTGGGAATGCTGCTGATCATGTCGTCTTGCCCAAATGCTGTTGCTCTTCCCCAGGGATTCCCCCCGGATCCAGACAACCCACAGGCATGGGACCTGTACTGGGCTCTCCTGCCTCACCGGGCACTCTGTTCCTGTGCCCTTGTCCTCATGGCGGGTCTGTCCTTCCTCCCGCAGGCATGAAGCGACCCCTGAGCCCATCCCACAGCCCCGAGAGTGCAGTGCGGCTGGCAGAGGTGGCCAGCTGCCCCCCCAGCCAGCCTGAGCAGCGCATGAAGCGGGAGAAGAAGCATCAGTCATTCACACTCTGCGAGGTCTGCAACATCCAGCTCAACTCAGCTGCACAGGCACAGATCCACTACAACGGCAAGTCCCACCAGAAGCGCCTCAAGCAGCTCAACAAGGGGAAGATGCCAGCGGCCCAAGGTAGGAGCCCACCCAGCAGGTCGAGCTTGCCCAAAGGCTGCCCTGGCTCTGGCACAGCTGCTCCACTGGGCTTGTGGAAAGTTTGGGAACGCTGTGTCTTGTCCTTGGCATCTGTCACTTGCTGGTCTGCCTGAACTGCAGGGCTTCCCCCAACTGTCACTGCCAGTCCTCAGATGGTTTTGGGGCCCGAGAGCCCACGGTGCAACGCCAGAGGGACAGACACATGTGGGTCTGTCCATGTGTAAGTGCGACTGCTGCTGCTCTTTGTCTTTGTGAGCATCTTCTTGGTGGTTTGTGCAGCGGAGGCGAACCTGTCCAAGGGTGGAGTGGCCATCGAGTTGCTGGGCTACTGGATGCTGCTTTCTGGGCATCGCCCTAACCCTCCAGGCTCCTGCTGTGCACATCTCCTGTACCTGTGCTGAGTTTGATTCAAAATGCTGCTTAGATGTTGGTGCTGAGGGCCCTCGCGTTTGGCTGCATCAGGGAATGCTGGCACACAGCAGGGGTGCTGGCCCGTGGCAGGGATGTGGGCACATGCAGGGGCTGCGCCGCTGGGTGGGAGCTTGTGCAAGGGCAAGGACTCGCCCTCTGTACCATCTGCCAGCATTCACCTGGCCGGGCCCAGCTGGCTCTGCAGATTTTCTGCATAAAAGCAGGGAAATGTGCCCAGAAATGTCACCCTGTCACCATGGCTGACCTGCTCCGTCTGAGCTGTGAGGGTTTGCCTAGTGCTCGGAGCAAACCATGAGAATTTCACACAATGCCCTGGGTTGGAAGGAACCTTAAAGATTATCTGGTTCCCTGCTCCTGTTCTTCCTAGAGACTGGGCAGGCTGGGGCCATAAATTCCTAGCATGGCAATAGTCATCTCTGCACCAGATTCTGCCCTGATTGGTGCTGGTTTTGTTTGGGCAAGGCCTGGGATATGCAAAGGAGCAGGTCTGTTCATCATCGTTACTGACGGATGGAAATATCGCCGGCTATTTTAATGGGGACACGGCTCATAAATTCCAGCCTGCAACTTCCAGATTCTACCCTGGATCTGGCTGTGGCTCGATGGGAGGCTGTCCAAGGATGCGTTTCCTACTGAGCCAAAGAATCTCGGAGCATGCCAGTCTGCTCTTTGTGCTTCTGCACTGTCCCTGACCTCTGCCAGCGTTGGGGTGCGCAGACATCGCAGCCCCAGGGCCCCCGCATGCTCTGCTTGGCCAGGCAGGGCACAGTTGCTCCTGAATACCCAGGGCTGGGATCTGCTCATGTGGGGGAATTGCAGGCAGCAGCTGCTCCCCATGCCTCCCTGTCCATCCTGTTCCCACTGCAGCCACTCCATGCGGCTGGAGCTGACCTTTCCTCGCACTTTTGGTTAAAAATCTCATTTCCAGCATTTTCACTGGGAGCCTTTCCCAGCCTCCTGAGGTGTGACGGGGGTGGCACGTGGCACGAGTCCCACATTAGGACTGGGAACTGGCTGATATGACACCTCTGTCCCCTCCATGCCAGTCATACCACTGGCACTCAGAGTGCTTGGTGTCACCCAGTCCTGGATCACCTGCGCTGGGAGAGGGTCTGATCCCTCCCAAACCCAAGAGGGGACCATCCCTGTCTGCCTTGCCTCAGTGAGCTGAAGACAAATGGGAGACAAGCTCCTGCCTGTCCTCCTGCCTGGACTGTGGCATGTGGGCAGGAGAGCGCAGGCAGGGCTGGCAGGGTGGTGGTGCTGGGGCAGCCCTGTCGTGCCCCATCACACTCCTTTGGGAGCCCTTCACCAGCCAAACTAGCACTTTTGGGTGCTGAGGAAATGAGCCTGCCTGTGGTCATGGGAGCAGTCACCCCTGCTCAGGCAGGTGCCTGCTCTGGTGCTGGGCTCAGCCTGGCACAGCCCATGGAGAGGAACAGCTAACACGGGTCTCTGGTGGTGTGTCAGCCAGCACTGGGGGGAAGCTTTGGGATGTTAAAGACAGTGAATTAAATGAAATAATTGAGTTAGACAAAGATAGGATGTTCCTCTGGGCTGGAATCCCTGTCTCATGCTGACATCTACAGCTACATCAAAGGCAGCTTCCCAGCCACTGCTCAGGCTCCCCGTCCCCCTCTGGCTCCTCGGTTCCGTTCTTCCTGCACAAGCTGTGATCGCTGGCATCTCGTGGAGCAAAGCTGCAGAGTGTTGCTGGCAAATATGCTAATCAGTGTCATTACAATTCATTAGCTCTGTGCCAGAAAGACCCCGACTTAAAAACAAATCATTTCTCATTAGGCGTTTCCTTGCAAGGCAGATCCCAGATCCCTGTTGTCCCATACAGATTCACGGTACAGGTAGTGATTAGACACAGGGTGCCCACAGATGAAAGATGTTTTCTTGTCGCAGATGCCAGTTCTAATCCAACTGGGTCATGAGTGATTTAATTACTGCATGTGATTTCCAAGGAAGCCCAAGCGAGCTCAGTTTTCTCTCGGAGTCCTCAGGAGCTGAACCCCCATCTGGTGAGCTGATCCACCCCAAAAAGGGGGAGTGGTGGCTGCAGGGTGAGGGCAGGGGCAGGGACAGAGGGCTGCTGTCTCCCATTGTTCTCCTGGATAATCTCTGGGGTTCCCATCGTGGTACAGGCCGACCTGGAGCATTTCAGGAATTTACAGCCTTATCCACTGTTCCCCAAAAGTGCCTCAAAAAAGTCCAGGATGTAAAGACCAGCTCAAGCTCGCGGCTGTTGGTGTGGAGTCCCTGGGCCCTGCCAGCTCACACCTCCCTGAAAGGCAGTGGGAAGCAATCTCCTTTGGAGCAGCAGGCTCCTGTCCCTGGGGGCTTCTGGGCTGCTCCCCAGAACTGAGTGCCAAGGCAGGGCTGGGGCAAAACACCCAGAGCCAGCTGTGCCCCAGGCTGATCTATGTCACAAGCTCTTTCTTGTCTCCATGTGCCCCGTGGCATTACCTACCCTGACCCTCTCCAGGGCTGTCCTGTGCTGTCTCCCTCACCTCACACTGGGGCTGCCTGGTGCTGTTCCCCCCTTTGGCAACAGAGCCCTGGAACAACCATTCCTTGCAAAGGGAAAGGTCCTGGTTTCCCCAATTATCTGCTGAAATGTCTGTCCATGCGTGTTTGGGGGCAGAAAGGTTTGAGATGAGCAGAGAAATTGCTGTGACAGCTTCAGCATCGCTGGGTCTGTAACAGAAAGCAGGGGCCCCAGGAGGGGACGTGGGGACCCCAGGGGAGCCTGGGCTGCTCCAGGAGCTGAGGGGCTGGTGGCTCCTGGTGGGATTATCTTGGGTTTCACAGGGAGTGCTAGCTGAACTCCCTGATTTTGGCAACTGGGGGGGAACCCACTCGACTGGTTCCTGTGGGACAGAGCCTGGGTCATGGTACCCAAGGCTGGATTATTTTCTGTTGCACTGACTGAGAAGTCCATGGCTGTGCTCTCCGGTGGGCTGGGGTAGCCCTCCTGGGAAACAAATCCTGAAAACCACACAGAGCAGTGCCTGGGAAAGCTGTGCCCTGGTGTGGGGAGCAGATGAGCGAGGAGAGCTGGTGGGTCTGACCATGGACAGTCCAGTGGATGTGTGATCCCACTCCATGGTTCTGCTCCATGATCCTGCTCCATGATCCTGCCTGTGGTCCTGGTCCCTGATCCTTTTCCATGATCCTGCCTGTGGTCCTGGTCCCTGATCCTTTTCCATGATCCTGCTCTGTGTGCTCTGGTATCTCATTGCTCAGCTGCAGTGCATTCCCTCCGCTGCTCTCTGCTGTTGCAGCCCTTCAGCTGTTCATTACCCAGCAAACGGGTGCCAATCCCATTTTGTTCCATTTCATGTTCCACACGGAATCCTTTAATTGTTGTTAATAAACAGGGCGATGCTCAGTGGGGCTTTGTCTGCGATAAACCCAATGTATTGATTTAAATAATCTGCAAACATGTGGGATTAGGGTCTAATTGGGACTAATCAGGGTGCAGTGTTTGTGTCACCACTGGGTCGGGGCTGGGATGTCCTCATGTCCCCTGGAGCTCCCTGCCATGCCCAGCCCTGGCGCCTGCCAGGACCTGCTCTGGCAATGCCAGAGGGAACGTTGCTCTTCCTCCTTAACTCCTGCAGCAGTTGCTGCTCTCCTCCTTTCAGAACCTATTGGAGAAATTCGTCAGGGAAAGGCCAGGATCTGGCTGGTGCAGGAACCACCTCACAGCATCCCTTGCCAGGGTCACTGGCGGCACATCAAACTCTCCCAAGGTTCCCAATAGCAGATCTGTGCCCAGCCTGAGTGTTAAAGGGGCTTTAACATTCAGCTGGGACAGACCCTGCATCTGCTGGGTGCTGACTGATAGCTTGTGCCCAGATTTTAAGCTTCCATGAATTTAAGAAGGACAAACATACAGAGTCCTCCAGCTCCGTTGGCCTCGGCTGCTCCCTTCAGCTGCGAGCAAAGATGAGCAAAAATAGCTTTTCAGATCAGATTTGAATAACCTGGAATCTCAGTGGGGGAAATACAATGGTTTTTTTCATGTCTTAAAGATGTTGGCTGGAATCAGGCATCATTTGAAGAAGCTCAGTTGGGTAATTTTATGTTTTCCTTCCCTCTTCTCACTCCCATGCTTCTTCCTTGTTGTTCAGGTGTGGAGATGGGTGCAGGGATGTGCCTTGGGGCTCCTGGGGGCAGAGCTGGGAAGGCTGAGAAGGAGGGGGATTTACCCCTGCCACTGGGAACTGGCACAAAAGCTCTGTTTCACTAAATGCTCGTTCTACCAAAAAAGCCATTTTCTGTGGCGGAAAGAGCCCACGAGCTCCGTGCGAGAGGCTCTGCATGAGCTCTGACCCTGCTCCAGGCACATCAGCCTCGTGCCAGCCCATGAATCTGGAGAAAACTGCTCCCTTTCTAAATCCTCAGAAAATACCCCATTAACTTGCTGTCCCTCTGAAAAGCCCAGCTATTCAGCTTTCTGTGGATTAATAACTGTAGCATAACTAATCTATGATTTTATTGAGTCAGTCACTTCAAACAGAAAATGAATTGATCAGTGGTCAGCACTGGCTGGAAGGGTTTCATGGTGTAGAGCCTTCCCCACTGGAACTCTGCCCTCCCACTCTGCACCCCCAGTTCTGGCCAGAGCTTCAGGGAGATTTTTCCATGACACACTTATTCTAAAGAGGTCCTTAAAATGTAAACTCTTGGCTGTAAAATGACACAGAGAAGCTGCTGGGCTTTGCTTGTGCTGCTGGGTCATGGAGGAGGTGGGAGCCCCCACAGCAGGGCCTTGGGGGGCTGGGATGGATGCTCCAGCTGTATCTGTGGAAGGACTTTCCCTCTAAAAAATACAGAGACCAAGCCGAAAGCTATGAAGGTCAGATAATATATATCAAGTATCATTTTTGGGTGGGCTGACAGGGGTTGTCTGGGCCATAGGGGTGCCCAGGTGTTGCTGGGCACGGTGTTGGCAGAGACTGTGCTGTGCTGCTGGCAGTGGCAATTTTTCCCAAAATCAGTAGGAGATTGCCTCATGTTATTTTTAAGCCCTGCAGTTGTGAGCCAGTTCTCCTTAATCGTGTATTTTGCTGTCACTTTCTTCCAGTCGGTTTGCTGTCAGGTTGCCTCAATAGCGTTTCATGGCCACTCAGCTCAGGTCTGTGACACTCGTGACATTAATTAGAAGTGGATTAAGAGCAATGAGGAACATGTAGCCATGGAAAATTTCACAATTTCCCATATAACATCAGCTCAGCAGATCTGGGAGAGGAAAGCCTGAGATTTGTTTTAAGTGGGGAAAAAATGGTCAAAGTGGCAGCTAAACCGTGAGCATGTCCCAGCTCCTTGGCACTCGCTGGTCCCCATCCCGAGAGAGCTCTGAGCCTGGAGGGGCCTTTTCCAGGGCTCCATTAGCGGCTCTGAGCAGGGGGTGAGGTCCCCCTAGGAAGGGGGCACGGTGTTTGGGAAGCTCTGGGGTCAGGCAGTTCCTGGCTCTTGCGGCAACCCAGGGCATCAGATCCAGCAGCGGGGGCTTGGCTGTGCCCGCAAGCCCTTGGGGTCTCCTGTGTCTTACACGTCCCCAGGGAGGGGTGAGGGCACAGAGGACCTCGGCATCCCCGTGTGGCTCTGCTGTTCTCAGGGTCAGAGGCAGCCGCTGTCCGGTTCTGACATGGGAGAGAAACGAGCATCCCACTGCATCCCGCAACACCCGGCTGCATCCTGTAGCACCCCGCTCCCGCCCCAGCTGTCACTGGGGATTAGAGGTGCTGGATAGAACAGGTTCTGCCGACCTGTGCGTGCGAGGGCTGCACAGCCACCCCGTACCCAGGTGCTGTCCCAAAGAGCACTGAGGCTGAACTGGGGGGTCAGGGGAGGGGTGACAGCCACGGGGAAGTGACTTGTCCGGGGTCTCGATGATGGTGGAAATACAGCTCATTCCCGTCGGCCTGCAGCCGCGGGCCCCTGTCTGTGCCCACTCTGTCTGTGCCCACTCTGTCTGTGTGTGTGTGCACACGCGTGTGCTGCTCGCCCGGGGACACGGGAGGAGCGAGCGTTTGGAACCGGGCGAATGGGGAGGGGAGGCAGGTCGGGAGGGAGCTGGGGGAGGGCGAGCGCGGGGTTGTGGGTAGTATAGAGCTGTCACTGTGATTTAGGGTCGACTGCTTAAACTGCTTTATGTTCCCAGACAGTAAGTCGTAAGCAATAAAAAATTTTCTCTGAAGAGATGATCTCCCCTCGTCATGCTTCTGCCTCTTTCCCAGAGTGAGCTCTCCTTTCCATAACCCCATGGTGTCAGCACGGGTGTGCAGAGGGAGAACATGGGGTTCTGGCCTTTGGAGCCATGGACACAGCCTGGGGTTAGAAGCAGGAATCCAAGGGCTGGGGACCTCTTCTCTTGCTGGTCCTGGTGCTGCCGGGAGAGCTGGTGACGCCGGGAGCAGAGCCGGGTGTGCCAGGGGAGTTGGCTGTGAGCGACCAGCATGTGCAGCCGTGTCTCTTTCCAGCACAAGGACCGTGGCCTTTCCCTGCTGTACCCCCGGGCTGCCCCCACCTCTCTGCTTTCGGAGCGTGCGAGTCGGATCTGGGCTGTCGGAGCTGTCGGAGCTGTCGGACCAGGGCTGCCTCTGCCTGCAGGCACTGCCTGTTCGCCTGGAATTCAGTTCCCTTCTTTTTTCCTGCCTCTGAGTTATTGCTGCTTTTGGAAAGCTTGCCCACAACACTGCTCCAGCTCACCTTTGGTATTTTCTACAGCCACAGATTTATGAGGAATAGTTTAATTTATTTGGCTGTTACCGTGCCAGTGGGAGCGTCTTGGTGTGCTCTGTGCCATTACACTGGACAAGCTCCCTGGCCCTGGCAGCTCCCAAGGGGCCAGAGCTGAGCAGGGACCTGGTGGGTGAGACTGGAACCAGTGTCATCCTTGGCTAATTGAGCATCCGGAAGTTTTTGGGTAGCTGGTTTCCATGCCAACCCCCAGCTGAAAACATACAGGGGCTCATGAGCCCTGTGGTCCCCCAGGAAATCTGCACAGGGCTGGGGGGAACCCTCTACCCAGTGTCTTCCAGGAGGGCCCTCCTAAATTAGATGGAAAATATTATACTCTCTCTGAAACTATTTCCAGGTGTAATTTCCACCCCTTTTCCTGATAATTAAATATTTTTAGGTCATCCCGTTTCTCCACCCTATTCACAGGCCTGTCCTGGATGCCTTTGTAATTAGCCATCTCCATGGGAAAGAAGATTAGGGCGGGAGGCACAAAGCCTCCGCTCTTCTCCCACAGCCCTGCCCGCACGGTCAGCTCATCCTTGGAGGGGCAGAGCTGAGGGTGTGTGTCCCCTGAGACCTCCAGACCCCTCCATAGACACATGGCACCCCAGTTTGCTCTTTTTAGATGCATAAAAGCAGAAATCTTCAGGAAGGGTTAATAAAAAGACCTGAGGATTAATTAAAAATACAGATCTGGGTGGGCACCGTGGATTCGGTGGTTTAACGAGTTCTTGTTTGTCAGGGGGATCACCGGGGGACTTCGAGCTGCAAATCCCATCCTCTTTGTGTGGGAACCCCCCGGGGGGAGGAATCAGCCCTTAAAATATGTTACCTTAATCCTGAGCAAACTCAGAAGCAGAAAGGTCAGCGCCTGTCTTCCTGGCCCAGCAGGGATGAAGCGCCGGCGGCTGCTCCAGCCGGAGCCTTCTGCTCCTGACAGGGCTCAGGTTACAGAGCAGAAGAAAACTGATACATGTCCTCCAGGTGTATCGGTCTTGATCCTATCTGGCATCTTTCACCCCCAAATTATACCCTAAATCCTCGGTGAACAAAGTCAGCCAGAAAGGCTCTGCAAGGCTTGGCAGATCTGGGCAGAGGTGTGCTTCTTGCTGGGTTTTTATCCCTCTCCCTTCTCCTTTATTGACCACGTTCATTGCCCAATTCCAGTCACTATTTGCCAGGCTGCTTCTGGAGTCTAAGGCTGGGTAGAGCCTGTCCTGGACATCCCTCAGACAGTGAGTTTAACACTGCCCTCAGTAGTGTTCATTGTAATCTCTCTGTTGTGGTTCCTGGAGCCTGTCCTCACAAAGAGCTCAGTGAATTGGTGACATTAGGAACAGCCTGTGCCCAAACCAAGCCTGAGCACCTTCTCCATCTCCCTGCCCTCCCTTCTTCCTTTCAGGCACAAGAACAGCTCGAGCAGACCTGCCCAAGCAAGCCCTGCTCTACAGTGGCTGTTGGCAAACGCTCCTCTCTGCATGTTTGGGATTTGCCTCTCCCAGGACGTGTGAAATGAGCTGCAGGCTGAGGGCTGGGGTCTTTTCACAAGGAACCCTCTGGTTCTGGTTCTGTCCCTGTGCTCTCAGGACACTTGGCCATCAGGGCCTTGTGCGTGGATATCAACCTGTGTTGGAAAGTGGTGACCGTAGGGAGAGGGGTTGTGGCATGTGACCCACTGTTGGCTCTGGTTTTTTTTAGTGCCTCCCACGGGGTTACAAAGGGATGGTGGAGCCAGTTGTCACAGCCCCCGGGTGCCCTTCACAGCCGCTCCAGGGAAGGTGCTCTGGCAGCTCCATCCCACAGTGCAGGTTGTGGGGAGCAGCAGCCACAGGCTTTGCTCCCCATGGGATGGAGTGACTGACGGCACCACTGCGAGGGTGACGCGGGTCTGGGCCCCGTGGGAGGCTTTGTGCTGCTGCCCTGTGCCAGCACCGGGGTCCATGGACAAATATAGCAAATTATGCACCCGCCAGACCCACGCTGCAGCGCCGGGAAATTCCAGTGATCTGCTGGGCTGGGCAGGGAGGGCCCGAGGTGTTAATGGCAGGGGCTGTAATCAGCACCTGCAATTAGTCCCTGCTCCAGATGGCCTCAAAGGCTCAGCCACAAAGCAGCACAGCATCCCACACTGTCCTTCCTCGTTCCTTCATTCCCATCCCCCTTTCAGCCATGGTGATTCTACCCAGGACCTGCCCACCCAGCTGGGATGAACACACCAGTCAGAGCTGGGAGAGGATTTACTGATGGCATTGCTGGGTAGAACTCAAGGGGCTGGTCAGGGCTGGGGGCAAGGGTGGATGGAGAGGGGTCAGGGCTGTACATTGGTCCAGCTGGTCTTTGCCACGAGATGATAAACTTGCTCATGGCTTATGCACATCCTGGGGGAAAGGAGGACAGTCATCGTATGGTGGTCAGCCCACCGCTCCTCCGGGTCTTTACACTTCTGTGCTCCCTCTGTTCCATGCTCCTTGCAGTAACACCAAACTGCTGATGACATTAAACAAATTAATATCGGGTTTAAATAGCCGGCGGGAGGCTGGGGCCAGGCGCAAGGGGCCAGCTGTCAATCCCAGATTAGTGAATGCCCTGGCTAAACTTACTGCTGCCGCTAACGACCCCACAACAACACCCTGCCCGGGGCTCTGCCAGTGCTGCTCCGGTGCCAGGCAAGCCTGAATGAGTTTAGGGAGAAGGACCCGTGGGGTCCCCTGGTCCAGGAGCAGCACCCAGGAGAGCCCTGATGGCTTTAGATGCCATTCAGTGCATCAAAATTCTGTAATTTACCCCCAAAGTGCCTGGTCTGGCTATGGCGCATGGGAAAGGACCATGGCATCTCACAGTTTAACATCTTTGTTTTCATGGTACCCATGGCCCAACAGTTCCTGTCGTCTCCCTTTGAGGGAGGAAGGGGAGACAATTGTTCCCTCTTTGCACAAGCAGGTTTTTCATTTCCCTCTTTAAAGGGCACCAATGTAGGCAAGTCCTGAGCCTCTCCTCCCAAGAAGAGGCGAAAAATCAGCACAGAGAAGGTGCTGCCATGGGAAGCCCACTGCCACAGCCTTTGCTAATGCACCAATGGGGACGGCAGCAGACCCTGGGCTCGTGAAAACCCCATCACCCGGATCAGGCCGATCGTGTCCACTCGTGTCACCCCACGAACTGATGCCGTCCTTGGGTCGGGCCCTGTGTGTTTGCAGCGCTCGGGGCTGGTGCTGAGCTGAACAGGGACCCACGGGCAGCGGGCAGGGACACGCAGCCTTTCCCGGGGGTCGGGGTGGGTGGCAGCCGCTGAGCCTCCCGTCCCTGGGCAAACCCCGCGGCGGAGACCCACGGGGGCATCTCGGCAGGTGCCACCCCAAAACAGCCCCCCTTAAAGGACGCTCGGAGAGAGCCGCGGGGGCGCAGCGGGGGCGCTGAGGGGTCCCTCCTCCCGGCCCGGGTTTCGCCGCTTGGGCAGCCCCGGCGCGGGGGCGGCTGTGCGGGGCCGGGACCGCCCGCTCCCCGCCCCGGTACCGGCACCCCCGGCAGCCTCTCCCCCCCTGCGCTCCGGCGGGGCCGAGGCGGGGCCGGGCGCGGGGCGAGGGGCGGCAGCGCTGGGCGGGGGGTGCGCCCGCCCGGCCCTGCCCGCAGCTCTGCCCGCCGAGCGGGAGGCACCGGCAGCGCGGAGGCGACGCAGCCGCATCCAAAATGCTTCTAGGTGGGTGAAACGCAACTTTCCCGCATCCTCATCTCTCCCCGTCGCCCCCCTTTTCTCTTCCCTTACAGCCCACTCATCCTCCGATTCTCCGGGGCAGCGGGAACCCGACGGGGCAGCGGGACCGGGTCGGCCGCGGGGTCCGAGGCCGGGCGAGGGTCGGAGGGACGGCGGCGGCGGCGGGGGGGGACCGGGGTATCGCCCCGCTGCTATCCCGGGGCTGCTTCTCCCCGCATGGCCACGGTTCGAGCGCTCCCGGCTTCTGTCGAGTTCCTTCAGCTGGAGAAGAGGGCACTAAGTCAGGGTCCAGGCTGTTCTTTATGGACAGGAACACACCGAATTGGTTCTTATTTTGCTGGTAGCTCTGTTCAGGCTCCGTGTGTGTATGCATGTCTCTTTTCCACTTCGAGATTTTGGCCACAAACTTAACTCTGAATTGTGAAACATAGAGGTGGGTTATTTACTGCTGGGGAAGAGCCCCAGGAATGCGCGGTACTCAAATAGCCTGGACTCGGAGCAAGGGTCTGGGAATAGGCTTGGCATCAAACTCAAATATTGCTTCACCTGTGGGGTCCCCATTTTGCTCCCAGCAGGGCTTGGCACCCCACATTACCCTCATGAGATTTTCTTGTTTCTTAGCAAATCATGTTGTTCCCATTCCCTGTTGCCATCCTGCCCAAAAACCCTGATAAAGAGCTGTTCTTGTTACTTGCATCAGCTGAGGCTGTACCCTACACCCACAAAATGGTCCCTCCCCGCCCAGCACAGAGGCAGCCTGTTCCCTCGGCTCCCAGCCTGCTAATCCTAATTACTTACGGGATTCAAGCTGAGTTTGACTCACTGCATCTTATTGATTTTTCCCAGGGCTGCAAAAAGAAGAGGGAAAAGGTTGTGTGCTGACCGGGCTGGATTTTGCCCTTGCTCTTTATCTGGGTGTCAGCTCCAACTTGTATTTCTGCTGCATCCATGATGCAAATGTTTTGGTGCTTTTTGTGTGAAATGAGGCTGCGGGGAGCGGCCAGCAGTGTCCTTGTGAGGGTGGCTGGTGGTGGAGCTCCGTGGCCAGGCTTGGCCGTCGCAGGCTCGAAGGGCAGAGCAGCGGCAGCAAACAGAGCGTGACGCTGCTTTCGGACCTGTTTCACGTGGATTCAGGGCTGGTCATTTTAGTGTTTTTGTTGTTACTACCAGCACTAACTTTGCGGCAGGCGCTGGGGAGGGAGCGTGGCCCTGGCTGCTGGCAGCGATGGGTCCGGCACATCCCTGCGGGCAGCGGCACTGCTTCTCTCCATGCGTGTCCTTATGCATGTGGTGTGCACATCCGTGTGAGCACAGGCACGTCTGCAGGCTCCCATGCACTCGCCTTCCTCTGGTAACATGTCACTGATGTGTGCTTGTGGGTGCCTGAGTTGGGAACATGGATGTCATTGGCCTGGCACATTGGTCAGGGCCATGCTGGGGTGCCCACATTGGGGTGGTTGCAGCCCCAGCTGTCTCCCATGGATCACTTTAATTTTGTTAATGGTTTGAAACACAATCTTTTCTCCAAGCTGTCTTTCCCTGTATCTCTGGAACGTGTAACACTACTCGGGATATTTATCTGGAATATTCGTCAGGCAAAGCAGGTTTAAAAGACAAACAAAAGCCAACAGCAGAGCTTAACTTTTCACCTGGTGGTCTCAAATATGGAGGAAATACTGAATAGTCATGAAAGCTTCAATTTTGACCACGCAGTGCCCTGGGCTCGCTGGTGATCCCTGTGCTGGGACCTTGTAGCTCCAGGTGGAGGAATGTGGTGGTTGGATAGTGCTTGCGTGGTGATCTCGGGAGCTGTGGGGGCTAATGGTGAGGGGAACCTGGCCCCACTTGGCTGCTGGGTTTGGCTTTGGGGCTCCTTTGGCAGATGGTGGGATGAAGCTTTTCCTGTGGTTGTTTTGGGTGAATTTCTCTGTAAATGCAGTAATTGTTTTTGTTACTGGGGCTTGCTCCGAGCAATGTCCTGGGGGAAACATCTGCCCCCTGGTTTCAGCCCTGAGTGAAACCCAGGCTGGGGGGGCACAAGGGGCTCCGACCTCCTCCAACAGCCTCAGCCTACCCTTCAGAGTATTTTTAGAGCAAGCTGTCATCTAGACTTGACCTCCAGGATGATGTGGGCTAGAAAATATCACTGCATCTCCAGCATCAAGCGGAGGGTATAATTCACAAACCTTTTTATCCCGTTTTTAATTATGCCTCACCTTGCTGCAATAAGGAGTTGCTAACAAGTATTTCGAGCAAACATGGACTTTTTTTTGAAGTTTGTCGGTGCTGATGCTCCCGGCAGGTGCTGCCGGCATCGACGCTTTGATGGTCTGTTCCAGCACCCGCCTGATGTCCCTGAGCTTGTAATGACTGCAGGGGCTGGGGATTTAGCAAATTGCTTTTTTTTGCCTTTCCTGAGCGGGATGTTGGAACGAGTGGGCTGGCTGCTCCCACTCTCCTCCAGAGTGATTATATTAGCACAGCCTGGGTAGGAGTGGCGGAAATTACAATGAAATACTAGAGGTAGGAAATAAAAATCTAATTAAAAAATAATGACAGATGTGTGTCATCTTCCAAACACTGATCGTGACCAGCCTGGCTGTGGGGCAGCCATGGTGGGGAATTACACACTTCAGTCGTCGGTGCAGCCTCCATGGAGCTTTGCTTGGGGAATAACGCTGGGAGCAGAGAGCAGGTGGGGAGAGGCAAAGGGCTTCAGCCTCTATGAAACTTCAGAGCAGGAATATGTGAGCAGGTTGGGGTTTGAAATCCTTCATGACCCCCCAGGACTTGCCCTCCTGCAGTATGAGTTGGTGGGCCCTCCTGAAAATGGGGCAATTCCCCCTTCCCCGCTTTCTGAGCAAAGCTGGGGCTGATTGGAGCCCACGTGGTTTCACTGCTGGGGGGGCGTTGGGGACAGCTGTGGCACCATCACATGCAGTGGTTTGGGTGTCACCGTGGTGGTCTGTGTGCATCACTCCAGAATGTCTGGGATGGCACCACTGAGAGGGAATGGCTGCTGACCTGGAGCCTGGCTCTGCCACCAACCTGCTGGGTGGCCCTGGCCATGTCACTTATCCTCCCTGAACCTGTCTGTCTCCTCGTGGCTCTTCTTGGCTTTCTGGGGGCTCAGTGCCAGCCCAGCCCCGGCTGTGCAAGGGAGGCACCTGCCTTCAGGTGCTTCAATAATAGAAATCATTAATTTTCACTGCTAATGGAAGAAATGCTGCACTGTGAAAAATGTGCGTTGGCTTGGAGGCAATTCAAAAGCCTGGTGGAGATGGGAGCCCCTAATTTGTTCCAAATTGGTTATTTCACTGGAATGGTGAGAAAGCATCAATCTGAGGAGCTTTTCTCCCTTTTCATTTCTGTCAGCTGCTCCCTGGCTGTAATGAATTGGACTTGGCTGTAATTTTTACAATTTAAACAGTGCCCAGAATAAAGACTGAACTGATCCAGGGCTCTGGTGCCTCCCTGAGTTCTCAGTCTCTCAGGAGGACATTGACCACTCTCTCCCCCAACACCCAGGGAGGGATGGGGCAGGGCTGTGGGCAGTGGAGCCCAGACCAAGGCTCAGTGTTTGCCACCTCCTTTTCACTGCCTCCAGGTCAGGATGAGCCCAGATCCCTCCCAAGCCATTTGGTACCTGTGGCAGAGGTCGGTGAGGTCTTGGCTGGGCTGCACCAGCCCCAGCAGCAGTGCTGGCCATGACACTGGGGACACTGAGCTGGCTGAGGTCTCTGCTGGGGGAGGCATCACTAAATGCTGATGTTTCAGATCATTACCTGGCAGATGGGGAGAGTTGGGAATTAAAATCCAAAGGGAATTGGACTCAATGTTTGTGGACAGGGAGAGAAAAAGAGGTTTGATAGAGCAAGACTCATGTCCAGTTTTGCTCCTCAGCAGCTGTTTTTGACATCAGTGGTGCGGAGTGATGCTCCCTGTGGCTCTCGGGGAGCAGAATGCAGCCAAGCTGCCTCCCAAGGACCAGGTGCGTGGACTGGAGGGAGCCCAAAGAGGGAGATCACCCTGTCCCTGCTTCTGATCCTCGACAAAAGGGCTTTGCCCTTCTCAGCTGCTGCTTGGAGGAGCCTCAGCCTGGAGCTGGGGTCGCCGGCGGGGAGAGATGAGCATGCCCCCCCTCCCCAGCCCAGTAATCCTGTTGTGGCCATGTCCAGAGTTTGCAGGGATGTCATTCGAGTTTATTTCAAGGCTTGTTCCCTGCCAGCTGCAGTCAAGCAGCTGAAGGTTGTGACAAGGCTGTGCAGGGGAAGGACGCACGAGGCAGCATCCTGCAAGCTGACAGTGGCTGGGAGGTGGGTGGGGTCCCCATGTCACCAGCTCAGGGGTGCTTTTCTTCAGCAGCACCCCATGGTTCCCTCTTCATGGCCCACTACCCACACAGGCTCCTTCACGAGGACCTGAGTGTGCTGCAGCCAGACTCTGCCCACAGCAGTGCTGGAAGGGGCCCCCAACAGGGAAGGAACAGCCCCTCGAGCACCCTGAGTTGTGTGAGAGAGCTGGGACACAGCAGGGAAATACTGGGGTCCCTCAGCATGTGCCTCATCCCATGCCCTACATGGGAGCACCTTCCGTTCCCCCTGTCCCTCTGGTCTCTGCATATCCTGCAGGCGCTGTCCTTGCTAGATCTGCCCGTCCAGGCACCAGCCCGGGGGCTGCAGGAGTATTTTTAATTTGGCTGAGCTGACACGGTGCCGGGTGCTCTCTCCCACACGAGACCACGGCTCCGTGCAGCCTCCCCCCTCCGCCACACGCGGCAGCGATTGAACTGAGCTGTCACCACCTTCGGGTGCGAGGGATGCGGCTGGGCAGCTCCTGTGAGTCCTCCCTCCCGTTCGTCCTCCCAGTTCATCTGGGGGGCTGTCACAGCCAGGGGTTTGGGCACAGAGGGGGAGCAGGGAGCTGCAGGGTGCTGGGGGATTTTCCCCGTGATGGCCAGGGATGGGGACTGGTGGAGCCGGGCACTACGGAGTGGGTGGGCAGAAGAACCGGGGGCTGTGCAGGGATGGGGCTCCCTGGGGTCAGCAGCTTTGGGAACATCAGCACCTCTGCTTCCCTGGGGGAAGAGCGTGCGTCATTCCTCAGAGCCTGACTGGCTTAGAGCAGGGATGGAAACAAAAATCTCATAAATATCTTTGGACTCGGGGATTTAAAATCTTTGCAGGTAATATGGCTGCATTTGGTCTCTTTTGTTCAGCTTCTTACAGATGCAGTGAGAAACCCTTGGGGAAACCAGCCATGGATGTGGGGCTGGAGTGCTGGCGGGGGTGTCAGGGACTGCCCTGGAGCATCCCAGGGGGAGCCATGCGCTTGGGGTCTGCTCCAGCCACCGGAGGGGTGGGACTCTAGTGGAAACTGTGGCTCAGATGGAAACTGTGGCTCATGGCTGTGACCGTCCTCGTGCTGTGCAAATGATGGATGTGCTGGTGCAACGGGGCACCTGCCTGTCCAGCTCCTGGGGCATGGCACAGCAGGGAAAAATAGCAGTGATTGGCTCAAGCCAAGGTGGCTGCTGCTGCACAGGGGTAAACAGGAGTGTCTCCATTTCAGTTCCTTTAGGAAGGACATCTGACATCTGGCAGGGATGCGAGGAAGCGTGCTCAGCAGGGTCAGGGACATCCTGCAAACGCTGCCCAAAGTCCATGTTAAAGCTGGAGTCTTCCAGTAGAAATGAGCATGCAGGGCAGAAGGGATCAGTGAGTTCAGCCCTGCCCCTGACACAGAGCAGGCAGAACAAGCGTATTCCCAACTGGAATCCACCGGTCCTACCAATGGATCCCAGTGCAGGGGCTCGGTGGGGTGCCCATGGGAAGTGGGGTTGGCCCCAGCCACTGTTCACTTGGGACTGCTGAGCTTTGCAGTCTCGCTCCGGATGCTGGTAGCCAGAGGATGGGACCAGGGGATGCAGCAGGCTCCTGCCTAAAAACTCATTAAAAAGGCTCACTCCTATTTTCTCCCGGCATTAGCACAAGAATAAATCGGGCATGTTTTCACCCTGAGAGCCGGCTCTGGTTTCACCAACTCCTGCTCTCATTAACCCTGGGCTAAGGTGGCCGGGCAGGAATGTCCCCAGAGCAGGAAGAGCCTCTTGCCCGGGGATATGTGGAGGAGCCTGAAGAGAGGAATTCACCGGGGGCTGCCAGACCCCCCTGGTTCGGAGCCTGCTGGAGCCAGGTACAATGCAGCCCCTAATCCAGACACATTCCGGTGAGCCACATCCCTTCTCATAGCCTGACTCCGCAGGGGGAGTTGGGTGGGAGCATCCTTCAGCTCTCAGGCACAGGGTCTGTGCTGGGGAATGAAGAGCAGGGGTCCTGCAGGACACTGGTGTCCTTTGGGATTTCAGTGTCCTCAGGAGCCTCGTTTTGGGGAAAGCAAAGGTGGCACAAAATCCTGCTTCTGGAAGAAGTTGAGGGGCTCTAAATTGCACCTGCACTTAGTTCTAAAAGAAAGTTTTTTGGCATTCGAGGAGCCCCTGTGCTCATTAGGGAGCCCCGGGATGAGCAGGTGGGCTTCAGACCCAGCCGTGCAGCTATGCACCAGGAGCACAGGCAAACGGGAACACCTTCGGGGTTCCCTAAAGGGCTCGGACCTGGATCGTGCCGAAGCTCTGTGCCCGTGGCTGGGGGCTGCCCGTGTGCGGGGCGCTCGCATCCCGGCTCTGCCCAAACCCGGGCACCCCCGTCCTGGCTGGATGCAAACGCTGCCGCAGCTCCCCCGGAGGGGCGCGGTGCGGCGATCCCCGGGGGTCCCTGGGCACCCAGTGCCCACCTTGCCGGCAGGTGAACCCCCGCGGCGGGCGCAGCTCCGTGTGCTCCCGCTCCGCGCGGGGCAGCGCCCACGGCCCCGCCGCCGCGGCCACGCCGCCTCCCCCGTCCTGGCCACCGCTAGTGGCCACTGCCGCCGTGGGTGCCGGAGCATCCCCGAGCCAGACGGCGCTCGCAGCAAGATGGCTGCGCCGGGGCTGCCGTGAGCAGGCTTTGTGTGCCCGCAGCCCGGGGCCGCGGGGTGCTGCGGATGCTGCGGATGCTGCTGCGGATGCTGCCTCCGGAACACCTCGCTGCTCTTTGGTTTATTTTTGGCTTTCCGTTGCTCGGCTGGGTTTGGGGGTTTTGTTAATTAGATTTTTTTTTTTTTTCCTATCTAAAAAGCAAAATCTGGGAAGTTTGCAAGCCCACCCTCCCCCCGCTCCCCACCACACACACCCCCCAAAGCTTATGGCAGCCTTGGCATGGTACGTATGTAGGGGCGGGTGAGCGGGGTGGGCTTGCAGGGCTGGGCGCTGGGCCGGGCACCGGGCTGGGTGCTGGGGCTGCTCCGCTCACCCTCACGGGGTGAGGGCGGCCGGGGATGATGCACCGCGGACGAGGGTCAGGGCAGCAGCTTATCCCTCTCACAAGTAAATCCTGATCCTGCTCAAACTTCCCGGCGGGGGGAAAAGCAGGCTGGTGTGGGTGCTGGAGTGTCCCCCATCCCGAGCTGCTACCGATTGCCCCAGGATGCTCAGTGCTGCTCTTCCCCTCGGGCAGCAGATCCGAGGGGTGCTGGGCTGGTGCCAGGGCTGGTTCTGGGTGCTGCGGGAAGGGGTGCGGCGCTGCTCTGCTCCATCCCGAGCTCCCCCTGGCCCCATACACCCCCCACACTAATTGCTGCTTTTAAAAAAATTACTGTTCTTTCCAAGGCAGCATTTTTTTTGTGCTGGAGCGAGTGCTGGGGCGGGGACTGTGCCAGATAGTTTTGGAGTGAATGGGGTCAATGACAGGTAGAGAGCAGAGGATCCCTGGGGCCGTGCACCGTCCCAATACAGCCAGGGTGGCCCAGCTCAATGCCCACCTGACACTGGCATGGGGCTGCCGTGCCAGGCGGCTGCAGTGCCACCTGCCCCAGGGCCACCCGCCAGCATCGCCCAGCCCCGGATCCCTGGGAGTGGGTGCTCACAACACTGGGAGTTGGGGTCTTCCTCTTATGCCTTAATTGTGAGGGTTCCCCCTGTTCCCTGAGGGCTGTGGTAACGGCTCTGGTTTGGGAGGTTTGTTCTTCAGAAAAGCCCCAAGTTCCCCCTGCGTTTCTCAGCAAGTCACATGGACTGATGGTATTCCCCAGCTTCGCTGCTGCTGAGTGTCTGTGTTCTTTCCATTTTCCTCTGCGTTTTGGTTCTACCCCCCCCTTACCCACCCTGCTCTGGATTCTTCATCCTCCTCTTCCCACCACCTTTATCAAGGCTCAGTTTGGATTTTCAATCCAGTTCATGAAGGAATGTGAGGATTGGACTGAGTGGGGTTGAAGTGTAGGGAGGGGTTCAAGTGAATGCTTAAACCCTCCAGCTCCTGGTTTGGTTATAGTGTGTAAGTGCTTTGGAGCCTGGAGCTCGGCAGATATTCGGGACAGGTCCAGTGCATCACTCCCTGGGATGGGCTCTGGACTGGCACTGACTATGCAGAGCATGGCCCTGCTGCTGTGGGACCTGCCATGGCTTTGGTGATTCCCTGGGATAGAGACAAGCCAGGCAGGACATGGGAGGGCACACAGGCACTTGTGTCTGAGCCAGCTCCCGGTCACCCTCATTCAGCTCCAGGGCCCTGGCACTTGGCACTGGCAGCAGGTGCTGCTCCTCCAGGGCTGAACGTTCCATTTGGGACATTTCATCCAACTCTGAGCCCTCCTCACCTTCCCAGCATCAGCACAGTGGGAAGGGCTGCTCTGGGGGGGGAAGTGTGTGGGTGTCCCTGTGGTGATGGGACTGTGTGTGTGTGCACCAGTCCCACCAGTGACACTGAGAGCTGCTGGTGATGCTGGCACTCAGTGGGATCCCCCCACGTGGTGCCGGGGCTGTGGCACAGCCTGGCCTGCCCTGAGCACCACTGTCACCACTGCTGTTACTGTACCACCGTCCCTGTGCCACCACAGCCCTTTACTGAGCCTCGGCTGAGGTTTGCAGGGCCCTAATCCCCTTTCCCTTGTGTCTCTTTCATCTCCAGTCGGACCGGGAGAGTGGTAATAGACCTTCTTACTAAATTAAATGTGCAGGCTGCTCCTGAAGGCACGGTGCAGTTCAACCATAGTGTTTGATTTCCCAGCCACAGCAGTATGGTGCCTCCAGGGAAAAAGCCAGCTGGGGAAACTTCCAATTCCAATAAAAAGTGTAAACGCTATTTCAATGAGCACTGGAAAGAAGAATTTACCTGGCTGGAGTTTGACTATGAGAGGAAACTCATGTTTTGCATAGAGTGTCGGCAGGCGCTGGTGAAGAACAAGCACGGTAAAGCGGAGAACGCCTTTACCGTGGGCACGGACAACTTCCAGCGCCACGCGCTGCTGCGGCACGTCACCTCCGGCGCGCACCGCCAGGCGCTGGCCGTGAACCGCGAGCAGCTGGCCTTCGAGACCCACGGCCACCCCGAGCTGCGCTCGCTCATCAAGGTGGAGGTGAACCCGGCCAAGGTGGCCGTCCTCACCACCGTCTACTGGATGGCCAAGGAGGAGATCCCGGAGGAGAAGTGCTCCTCCCTGCTCAACTTCCAGAAGTTCAACCTGTGCCAGGCACTGCTGGCCTCGGAGCACAGCGAGTACTACCACCCTGGCAGCGTCAGGGAGATGCAGGTGTGTATGTGGTGGCTGGGGGCACTGGCACCGGACAGCGCCGCACGGCCACTGCCATCGGCAGAGCCAGGAGGGTGCCTGTGCCCAGCCTGCCAGGCTGCTTGCAGGATCGAGAGCTTAGGAGTTCAGTTAGCACACGAGCACTGTGGATTTTTTCCTCTTTTGCCCTAAACTGAGTGCTCAGAAAGATCAAGTAGACGGAGAGTTTAGAAAGGGTTTTCTGAGTTTTACAAATACTTCATACCTTCTAAAATCAAATTACATTTTTAGTGAGTCCTGGCTCTTTGCCAAGCTCTTCGGCTCTCTGCAGAGCCTTACTTTGCTGCAGATAGACTAAACTCACTAATTAGGTTTTCCAGCCTGTGGTGATCCTTACAGCACTCACACACACACACAGAGGAAGTTTTCCCTCCAAACTGGGGTGTTTGCCTGAAATGGGGGAAAATGAGTAAAGAAGGAAAAGACACTGCAGAATTTTGCTGCTGCTCCTGCCCGTGCTGGGCCAGTGAAGCACCAGTGAAACTGCTGGAGTCGAACTGAGCAGGCGAGTTCCCAGTGTCCTGCCTCATGGCTGGCACAGGCGGCAGCTGGGGAGTGGGGTGTTGGGGGCTGGCACCTTAGTTCTGCTGGTGGTGTTGGGTCCTGCTGCAGCTGTGGGGCTCTGACCCCCAGCTCAGGGCAGGCACCCCCATGCTCTCAGCGGCTTTCACGTGGTGCTCAGGCCACTGAACAGGAGTGGGAGGAGACAGGGTATTATAGGGAAAAAGAAAGTGACTTCCAGCTTGTGTGTGCAGCCTGTGTAAGAGCTTTTCCCTGGCTTGGGCCCTCGTGCTGCTGCGGGAGCCCAGCCGCTTGCTGTGTGCCGGGGGCTGCGTGTCCCCTGCTGCCTCTGCACCTCATTTGTGTTTCTCTTTCCCTCCCTGCGCCCCTCCTTGCCCTGGCCCAGGCAGCCATTGCCAAAGTCCTGCACAACGAGGACAGGCACAGGATCAAAGCCTCTCCATTTGTGGGACTGGTGGTGGATGAGACGGTGGATGTCCTGAAGCACCGCAGCCTTGCCGTGTTCACCACAACCGTCTCCCCCTGCAATGGACAGACCTCCACGGCCTTCCTGGGCAGCTTCGAGCTGCCCGCCGGGGAGGCCTCCACCGTGGCAGGCAAGGTGGGTGAGGTGATGGGCTCCTTCGGCATCCCCACCATGAAGCTCACCTGGCTCAGCGCCGACAGCGCCTCACTGGTGGCCGAGCGGCTGAGCGGAGTGGGCACCGCACTGACCTCGCTGTGCCCGCTCCTCACCGAGATGCACTGCCTGTCCCATGGCAGCTCCCTGCTGCCCTCTGAGACCGTCGGCACCGTTGAGTACCTCCAGAAGTACGAGACCACTGTGGATGCCGTGTACAGGCTCTACTCCGGCTTCCAGGTGGAAAGCGGTGGCCTGCAGGAGTTGCGGAGTGTCCTGGACCTTTGTGAGATAGACCTTGGGAGCCCCAAAGCCATCCACTGGACTTCTGTCTTCCCAGCCTTGGAAGCCATTGACTCCTCATGGCCCACACTGGTGCTGCTCCTGGAGAGTGAGGCGGAGCACTCGCCTGTGGCCCGTGGCCTCTGTGAAGAGCTCAAGAAGTTCCAGTTTGTGGCCTTCACCAAGATCCTCCTGGATGTCCTTCCCATCTTCCAGAAGCTCAGTCGCTTCTTCCAGATTGAAGACTTTGACCTCTCTATCCTGAAGCCCATTGTCTCGGCCACAGCCACCACGCTGCAGGCCCAGCAGAGCACCAGTGGCCAGAACCTCCAGGAGTTCCTCAGCGAAATGAACGAGCACCCACGGGTTGGGCGGGATGGCGAGACCCGCCTCTACTACAAGGGCATTGAGCTGGCCAACTGCTCCCAGGGGCACCTGAAGCACTTTGAGCACCTGAAGGAGACCTACCTGGAGAGCGTGCGGGGCAACCTGCTGGACAGGTTCCCCAGCAGTGTCCTGGAGGCCGTCAGCTCCTTCTCAGCCATCTTCAACCCCAAGTGCTACCCCCAGTCTCTGGAGGACATTGGCAGCTACGGGATCAGCGAGCTGAATTTCCTGCTGCAGGCTTACTCGCGGGTGGTGGTGAGCGAGAGGGCCCTGAGCGACTTCCCGCTCTTCAAGCGCATCGTCTTCAGCCTCAGCCAGCTCTCCTTCAAGGACCTCTGTGTCAAGCTGGTCTACAGCAGCTCCGAGATGCATGAGCTCTTCCCAGACTTCGCCGCCCTGGCAGCCATTGCCCTGGCTTTGCCCTTGGGCTCAGTCCTGGCCGAGAAGGTTAGCCGGGGCCGGGAGCTGCTGAAGCGCAGTTGGTCACGCCGGGTGAAGGACGAGGGGCTCTCCGACCTCATGAAGATCGCCATCGACGGACCGGCCATCAGCGAGTTTGACTTTGCATTGGCTATCGAGTACTATGAAAGCATGAGGGAGTCTGGGTTCATCATGGCACAGGTGAAGTGAGCACGGCCGCTGAGGGCCGATCCCTCAGGCGGGAGCCAGAGCCCACAAGCCGTGCCCAGCACCAGCTCCATGCCGCTTTTCCACGTTGCTGGTCACCGCAGGGCCGGGCAGCCGTGGTGGATGGTGACCTACTCCGTGCTGGGAAGAAGAAACAGGATCCTTTGCAAAGCCATGTTGGTCCTATGACCACCCTCCCTCATCCCCCAAGCATCTGTCTGAATTGCCCAGAATTCAAAGTCCTGGGACCACCTGAGATCCCAAACTGCAATGATTTTTCTCCAAGAGTTCATCATTATTTTGTTTTAGGGATATGAAGGCAAATCTTCTCTTGAGCTCAAATGTCACGTTGCCTTTGCACAAAGATACCCAGCAGCTTTTGCTTAATACTCTGCAAAAATATCGGATTTCTGTTGTTCTGGAGCCTCGAGAGTGAATGCTGAAAAGGCAGCGCATCTTCCCAGCCCTGAGTCGACCCCGATATGCCTGGCGGTGTCGTGTTGGTGTTCCTTGTGCACAGCAAAGAGTATTTTTAGCAGTGGCATCAAGTCATGATCATTTCAAGAGCAAGAGATTTAGGGAATGATACTGTAATAACTGAGGAAATATAACTTTAAATGCGTCATTGTGTACATATGTGTATGTGTGTATATACAAATATACATATATAAATATATATATATATATTAAAAAGGTCTATCTTAATTTTTCTAGTGTTTAAAGTATAAATATATCTAAAGGGACTTCTTTTGCAAGGACAGAATAAATTATGACTGGGGTCCAAAAATAATCAGTAGTGAATTCCTGGTCTTTCCAAAATGTCTGATTGCTCTGGGAGTGGAACATGTTGCAATCTGTTTGTAACTGGTCCGGATCCCAGAGGTGCTTGGGCTACACTGGTGCTGCTGTCATGGTCCAGTGTTGGGACTGGGTGTTTCTCCTCTTCTCTGGCCATCAGCCTTCGGCACCGGGGAGCACACATGTAGTTCCCAGGGGCGCCTTCTGGAAAGAGCTGAAGTGCGTTCAGCCCATGCTCGATCAGACAGAAGAGCTTTAAAGCCCTGAGTAAGGATTTGGAGACACCACCAAAATTTGCTGAGAACACCTCCCAGGCAGGAGGGAGCCAGGCTGCCTCTGTGTGAATAAACAGCTCCATCTCCATCTGGCCTGGGCATACTCTGTGCCAGATGCTCTCTGAGGCAGCAGCGTCTGCAGAGATGGGTCCTAGGCAGACTCGTGTTGGTATGAGAACCTGCAGCGTTGGTCCTGCTGCCTTTAGAGGCAGCTCTGCGAGGTTCATGCATATGGGGTGTCGGAGCACAACAGTTGCTCTGCTCTGCCTCAAAGAGACCAGGACAAAACTCACCCCAAATGTGTGTTCAGTGGCTGCATTGAATGAAGGGCTGGGAAACAGGCTGGGTACTGTGGCCAGGCATGGTCCGGGTGGGCTTGGTTAAAAGTAGGGCTGGAACCTGCCTTTAAATTCCAAGTGACTCCTCTGAGAGTCACTTGTCTGTGGGACAGCAGCTGGGCTGATCCCCAGCTAGAGGATGTGCAGGATCCGATGGCTTTGGCACCTCTTGGTCAGGCCTGGATGCTACCTGTGGACCTGGGGGCACACAGAGACCCCTTCCCAGGCTTCTGCAGGTGCTTGTGCTGAGAACACGGGGCTCCTGCACTCCCCTCCTTGCCCAGCCCCTTGGAATGCTCCATGGAGCCTGGAGCACATCCCATGCTGGCAGGACCTGTGGGGCTGGAGCAGCAGCATTTGCTGCAGTGGTGGGGGCTCCTCTGCCAGAACGGGGACAGGCACAGAGCTGGTGCTGTGGCAGAGGACACCCAGCTCTGGAGCTGCAGAGTCAGTGTCTGGGGATGTCATTCACCAGCACAGCCCAGCTCGTCACCTTGGGTAAGGTCGTGTCATTCTATACAGACCTGGGGCCCTGCCACTCTCCCCAAAGCAAATCCCCTTAATTGAGTGTCTAATTAATACCTAAAAATACTGCCCTCAGCTGCTGCTGGAATCTGCCCTGCAGCAAAGGTAAGGCAGGATCTGCAGTGCTGCAGCCCCATAACCTTGGGAAGGTGTCCCAGGAGCATCATGTGGGTGCTCCAGCAGAGTGATGTGACATTCTGGGCAGCTTTGCTGGCACCAGGGCAGCTTCAGCCCTTTTCCTGCTCCCAGGGGTCTTGTCTGCTTCAGGGGCAAAGCCGTGGGGACAGGCCCTGGCCTTCTGAAGGGTCTCACCGGGATTTCTGTGCTTTCTCCAACCTCCTGGTTTATCCCAGCCGAGAAATATGTTTAATCCACAAATCTGAGCTCAAGGATGTGCCAAAGAAGTTGGTGTATCTTGCCTGTACTGTTGTGGGCAGCAGCCACTGTGCGTGGTGACCCTCTGTGGCACTCTGTGTCCCCTCAGCATCCCCCCTGTGCCTGCCCAGCACAGGAGTTGCTCCCCAGGTACTGAACCCCTTGGCCACGGTGTTGGCTGAGCTGGAGCCTCCCTTCATGCGGTTACTGATACTGGCGGAGGAGACCATCACCTAGCCTCTTGTTCTTCCCAGATATATATGTTTATATGTCCATGTATTTTATGTTTTTAAGGCCAGTGCAGTCAGTGCAAACCACACTGACAGAGGTGAGCAGTGCCTCTCGTGATCCAGCCCCAAAAGCCTTCACTGCTGGTCTCGCCGGGCTGCGTGTGCTGAGGGGTCCCGGGGCAGCTCCCGCAGTGCCAGCCCGGCAGTCTCCGATGATCTGATGCAGAAACGCTGTTTCACGCCTCAGAAGGTTAATTATGCACCGCTCACCCAGTCCTGCTTGCTGCTGCTCCCTCCTCATCGCTGCCGCTGTAATGTTATTTATTTATTTTTAAGCAGTTTCACAGATTTCCCTTCTGGGCGACTCTGGAATTAACTCGATCAGTGCATGCCTGATGAAGCAAACTGTAATTCCTCCCCGGAGTCAGGCCCGGCTTGGGGATGGCTCTGGCGCCGTGGCAGAGCCGCTGCGTGCGCTCGCCCAGAAAGAGGTCGTTGGTGCCCGTGGGGCTGACGGCGAGCACTGGCTGCTCAAATCCAGGGAACCTCTCAAACTTTGAATTCCAGATTCGTGCCTCGGCTCCTGCACCAGCCGGGATTGGTGCGGGGTGGGTGCAGAGCAGAGTGAGGAGCAGCACCAGCCTGGGGTCCTTGACCCGCACAGCCGGTGTCGGGGTGTGGGGGGCTGGAGGGGGGATCAGGCTCGGTGCTGTCACAAAGAGGTGCTGGTGGTGATGGCTCCTGGTCAATGTTTGTGCTCCAGGAGCATCAGACCCCCAGACACCCTCCCATGAGGGGTGTTCTCTGCTCTGGAAGGGCAGTGGGATGGGGTCACACTGTGCTGTGGCAGAGGCTTCACAATGCCTTGAGGAAAAAGAACCCAAAAATCAAAATAAAACAAAGGACATTGACCTTGTTGTCCTTGCTGCAGGTGAAGGGACCGGGCTGTCGGTGGGCTGGAGGGCGCGTGAAGGTGTGTGGGAAGTGAATGGGCTCTTCTGGCTCACAGCACTCTGAAACCATTTCTTATTTATTGTGTTTGATTAATTAACTTTTTTTATTTTAGCTTTTCCCCCTCCCCTCTCTCAGAGCTGGGCAGGGACCCCCTCTGCTACTCGGAGGATGCTTTCCTGTGCTCATCATCTGTGATGAGCCTGAGTGGAAACCTGGGATGGAGAGCAGGCTGGAGACAGGTCCCTCTGCTTAGTCTTCCCTCCCTCCCTCCTTCCCTTCGTCCCACGGGTGTTTTCTTTTTAAACAGAACATTATTAATAACTCCAGGCTATTTTTAAATCGCACGCCGGAGCGCGTGGTTCGTTTGCGGGTGATGGGGAGCGGTGACTGTAGCGCAGGAGTGGGCGCACCTCAGCCTCTGCCCCTGGTCCTTTGACTGCTGCCAGCATCCAAAACCTCACCAGCCCCGGTGAGGACCCCTGTGGTGCCAGCGTGGGAGAGCCCAGGGCTGCGTGGGCTCCACGGGAGAGCCGGGGAAGGCGCTGCTTCCCTGGGGGAGGTTTTGACACCTTTCAGAAGGTTCAGAGTGAGCTCCTGCGTGCGTCCATGCTCTGACACGGAGGTGGCTGCATTCAGCTTCAAGCTGGGGTGCTGGTTTTGAGCCTGAAAGGCAAGGGGGTGCCCAGGGCCATCTTGGACTGAGACCTTTCACTGAGGAGTGTCCGTAGCACACAGTAGATGTGCCTGTCTGCTGCGTCTCGCGTGCCCTGTCCCGCCACTGCAAGCAGGGACCACCAGTGCTAATGCTGTTTTTTCCCTCTGCCTGCCCAGGTCCCTCTGGACACAGCAGCCCCCTCTTAGCATCACTGCCCATCCCTGGTCGGCCCCTTCACCCCCCTTTGGACATCAAGCACTTTCTGACCTTCAGACTCAACGGGACGTCACCACTCAACCTCTTCCCCAACTTCAACACGGTGAGTTCCTGGAGGTGGGTGGGCATTGGCTCTCGGACCCCTCTTGCCCCACAGTAGTTCCTCCTTTACATGGCACTGCTCCTCATACCCTACCAGGTAGTTTCTGGTTCAATTCCCAGGGTCTTTGGCTGCTGGACACCAGTTCAACATGCCTGCTCTGGCCTTAGCTCAGAAGGGTTCCTGTCCAGCCAGTGCCTGTCGGTGCCACAACTAAAAACGTGGTTCATCTTAACCAAGATCAATTGGATTTCACCCTTGGAATCAATAGTAACATAGTAGCTCTGGAGAGCACTTCATTAGCTGAAAAATAAAGAAGGAAAAAGAAAGAGAGAAAAGACGCGAGAAGTGTGGCTTGTGCTGTGGGTGTTGGGGAGTCGGGGTGATGAGAGGCTGCTCCCACCCTAGATATTCGATTAGGCAGCTGAACCACATGGATGTGGTCAGATGAGAGTGTTGGGTGTGAGATGGTGTTTTCCCCATGCTGTGCTGCTCCCCTAGGCTGGTCCCAGTGCCATGGGTGGTGTCTCTGTCCCCCTGGGAGCTGCCCAGCGTTGCTGTGGAGCAGGTTCCGCTTCAGGAAGGGCAGTGGGCGCCGGGGCTGCTCCTCCTCTCCCCTGCTGAGGCAGGGCTGGTATTTAGGGGTTCAGAAAATGCCCATGGTTTTGCCTCCTGAGCATGGAAATGGGACTTTCCCGAGCCCCCTCCCTGCTCGCCAGCCTTTTGTGAGTGGCTTTGAGCTTAAACCTGCTCGGAAGGTGCAAATTATCGCTGAGATCTTCAAAGACAGCGCAGGAATTAAGCACAGGTTTCCTCTTGCTGTTGAACGGGATTCAGGCCTGAATCTTTTAAGCTCTTTTGAAGCCCCAGCCCAGCCTCTCCCCAGGCTAATGAGCAGGAACAGAGAACAGGAGGGGTTTTGATGCCATTACCATTCCTGCTCTCTGTCTGGGCTCTTTTTTTAGTCACTGGAGTCAGGCGTGAACTTGACCCTGTGCCTGTTGTTTGCTCCCTTTGGCTCTTGCCGGCTGCTGCCTTGACACGTGTTTGCCCTGGTTTGGTGCTTTAAAAAAGGTAGCAGTTTGGAAAATGGATCTGGTACTTGCTGGAGCCGCACAGTGTTGCACAGCTGCTGTACTCTGTGGGGGCTCCTGCCATGGAGGATGGGTTGGACACAGATAGAAATGCCAGGGGAGGCTGTCCTGGCTGTCTGGGCACCTGGAGTGAACCACTCCAAGCTCAGACCTGAGCCTGGCGTGTGCTCTTGGCCAAGCAGAGCCAGGGCTGATGGTCTGGAACACTCTGCACTCGGAACAGGTCACGGGGCTCCCATGAACCCAGCAGATGTTTTACTGTGGAGAGAACGAAACCCTTCTAAGCTGCCTTCTTGCCACTCAGAGCAACAACCAGGAAAAAAACCCCTAACACAGCAGAGGAGGCACGTTCCGTGCTCCAAAGGCCCCTCCCTGCTCTTGGGATGTTGCAAATCCCCAGGACCCAGCAGTGCCTTGTAAAACTCCATCAGCAGACACGATCCAAACTGATGCTGCATCCCTGTGAATTCCCGATCCTGACCTCAGGGGCCTCAGGGAGCTCGACACAAGGATCGCTATTTATATCAGCAGGAACATCCAGGGATAAATAAAGTAATGTGAGTCAATACAAATTGCCTATAAAGCCGGGATCTTTATTTCCCAAAGAGTGTGGTGCCCAAAGCCAACCTCTGTCACCGGCTCCGTTCTGCTGGGAACCAGCGGGGAGATCCTCAGCCCCAGCTGCGGGTGCCGGTATGTACGGCTGTGGCACAGCCCCTGCCAGCCCCACGGCAGCTGGGGGGCTTTTCTGGATCCGAGGTAGCCATGAGGGGATGTGGTGGGGGAAGCTGGCAGGGTGTTTGTGTTCTCATTCGTGGAGAAGCACAAGGGCTCTCAGGTGGTGCCAGGCTTCAGATGTGCTCAGTGCAGGATGGAGCCAGGCTGGGCTTCTGGCACAGCTCCCACAGGGCTGGGAATCTGAAGGCTTGACATGGTGTTTGAGTTTACTTTGGGATAGTGGGAGCAGCAGTGGCCACCATTTGCATGTGCCTTGGCCAGGATGCCCAGGACTGAGACCCAGGATCTGGGCGTGCTGGCCACGACAGCCCCTGGGAGCTCATGACTCCTGTGCCTGCCCAGAGTGGTTGAAGGCAGCACCAGTGCTCTGGTGGACACAACTCCTTGTCATGCCACAAGACTGAGCAGTGGGGACTTGACAAAAGGATGGGGTGTAAAGACCCAGGTGGGTGCCATCACTTTATGCCCCAGGGGACCCCATGCTGGGGCTGTTCAGTATCACCACCGTGGAGCTGAGGCTCAGACACAGCGCTGGTGCTGGTGGCTTTGCTGACAGGTTCAGGTTGAGGCCAGGATGGTCCCAGGCTGCATTTGTGTCCTTGTGCAGCATCTTTCTTCTGCATTCTCCTCTGACCCCTGCCCTGCTCCTGATGTGGTGCTTGGGACATGGATGAACCCACAGGAGCTAGTGGTTCTTGGTGGGAGCTGGTGGTGCTTGGTGGGAGCTGGTGTTGTTTGGTGGGAGTCGGTGATGCTCAGTGGGAGTGACCAGCTGGAACGTGGTAGCTGACACTGCTGGGAAGGTTGGAGCCATTTTTCTTTTCTGAAGGAAGAGGTGGGTGTTTCTCTGGAAAACAAGTGCCGGCCCCACAGCCCGGCAGTGCGGGGATGGTGCCAGCAGCATGTTGCAATGTTTGTCGTCAGACGTGGAGCAACATCTTGGCCATCTGTAGCTTCCTCTGGGTCTCTGCCGAACCCCAAATGCCTCTTCATTTATATGCCAGATAAGTGAGTAAAATTTCATAGCAAACAGGCACTGCATTAATCACCTGCTTTTACCATTCTGCTCACTTCTGGAAAGGAATTTGGGGTCTTGATAATGGTGCTGTTGTCCAGGCATGTGCCTCGAAGACTGATGCACCTGTCTCGGCAGTGAAATAGCTTTGTAGAGAAATACGATCACTGAAAAACCCCGGGCTCTCCTGACAGCAGGACTCAGATAAGATAATCTCCCTGTGCCACAGGGTAGGGAACAATACTTGCATTATAGATTAGAGCCACGCTCAGACAAAGAGGTTATTCTTATCTTTTCTCCCTTAATAAATGCATTTTGTTTAAAACAATTATGGCTTTTGGAACCAGTGTGGTGCCTGGGCTGTGGAATGAGGCCGAGCCCTGGGGTGAGACAGAAGGCCAGGAGCTGGCACTGGCCACATGCTTAGCCCCATTGTGGCCCCGGGCAGGCTGGAGGATGGACACTGCTCCTGGCAGGTCACCAAAGCAGGTTTGTGTTTACCCAGCCCAGTGAGTGAGTTGTCATCGTTGGTTTTAAGCAGGCAAAGTGCACACCTGGGCAGCAGTGGGACAGCCCAGAGGGACTTCAAGGGCATTGTGCCTTGGGCAAGCTGTGCCTGTGTCCCTCCTGCTCCAGCTCCCACAGAGGCTGTCAGCATCCCCATGGGCCAGTATGCCTGCTTTTGAGGCCCTGCTCATGCTTTCAGCTTTGCACGGGGACATTCCAGCTCTCTGGTAAAGAGCATGCGGAGAACGGATGGCCAGTAGCTTGTTTTAGCCACCTCAACCCCCTGTCTTGGTGTTTCCTGATCCTGCTGAGCTGCCCTGGCACTGGAAGGTCAAGGGCAGCAACTGGGGCTCAAACAGAAACAGGTAATTTGCCATCTGTGACACCAGTGTCTGTGTGGGTGGGGAGAGGACATGGAGACACACTGGAACAGAGAGGATCTTGTCACCTCTGCCAGACCACAGCCAACATTTGGACCCTGCAGGTTTGGTGGATTTAGGGATGCTTTAGGCAGGACAGAAGCTGGTGTTGATGCAGTGCCTCGGCAGCCACCGCCCCTCACTCCTTCAGCCTCCCGGTGTGAGCTCTGTGGTGCTGGCAGTGGCTCCTCAGGGGCTTGGCAGGCATGAGGGTCACCAGGTCATGGTGTCATGCTGGGGTGGCAGCTGGGATGTGGCACCGAGCCACCCTCTGCCCTCCCTCCCCCTCCAGATGGACCCGGTGCAGAAGGCAGTGATCAGCCACACCTTTGGCATGCCAGCCCCACTCAAGAAGAAGCAGTTCATCTCCTGCAACATCTGCCACCTACGCTTCAACTCTGCGGTAAGTGGGGCCAGAGGTGGGGTGGAGAGTGAGTGGGACACGCTGGGCCAGCACTGGAGCTGGGGCATCCTGTGATGATGGGCCAGACACCCTCTGGAGCTGCCAGTGCTTGATGTCAGGCTGTGGGGGCTGTGGGAGCTGCTCTTGCCTCCCTGGACCCTGTGCCCTGGCCAGGCTCTGCCACCCATAGAGGAGCCATCCCAGCCTGGTCACACTGGATCTGGAGCACCTGGGGCTGGTGCTGCTCTGCCAGCAAAACTCAGCAGTTCTGGGCTTCATGATTCTGCTCCACAGCCAAGCAGCCGAGGAAGAGCATTGCTTCCCTGTGGCAGGCTGCATCCCACCTGGAAGTGCTGTGCTGGGAGCGTCGGTCCCACCACATGCTCCCAGTGCGCCCGTGAGCACCCCATGGTCCTGTCCCTGCTCTGCCCGTCCCTGCCCACGTCCCCCCAGGTTCCCCACAGGAGTGTGTGCTGGTGCAGACCCTCACACCCCGCGGGTGTTCCAGCACGGCGGCGGTGACCTACTTTGGCTGCACCCAGCCCCGTTCCAGCCCCGATGTCCGGGGGGACTTTATTGTCTTTGTTAATGAGGCACCACGCTCGGACGGGTCCTTTGCTTTCCCACGTACTGGCCATCAGCCCTGACTGCTGTTCCCAGCCCTAGGAAAGCCATGGGGGGAGGGAAGGGAAGGGATGGGATGCTTCCCCCTGCCAAGTTCGGGAAGCCTCAGCTGGCCCCCAGGAACACTGCGCAAATTAATCTGTGCTGCTCAGGGGTACAGTGTCTAATTCATACTGGGGTTCCTTTCCATAAATTGCTGAACTGGAGTTGTTTTGGGGGACAATACAGCTTTGTCCCCACTGGGAGGACACCAAAGCTTGGGGGATTTTCTTTTGTGGCTGTTTTTATCAGTTCGGTGCAGACATGAACCCATCAGAGTTGTGCTTCATTATCCAGTGTTTGCTGGGAGAGAGGAGCTGGGGGATGTGAACCGTGTGTTGGACACTCCTTAGGGTACAGTGGGAGACATGTCATTCCCACTGATGAACCCCTTTATTTCATTTTTACAGCAACAATTCATTGTACGTTTCGGGAGTCATAAATTTTGCCTGAAAACTGCTTTTAGGAGTGACTTGATGCATTTAATCAGAGCAGGATCCTTATCTCGGCCATGCAATGTGGTTGATGTCTTAGAGAGTGACACCTTGACCCCAGTATGTTGGTGTCAGAGCAGGCTGGGGGGAGGGAGGGATGTGGCTCTATGTTACATTCCCCTACCAACACCCACTCTATGCTACACCCCACTGCCAACACCCCCTCTGTGTTACACCGTGTTTCCAACAGCCTCTCTGCAGTGGTGCCAGCCCTGGGATTGGATGCCACCAGAGGAGGTGGCTGTACTGAGTGGCCACATCCCAGGGCTGACCTCATCAACTACCCTCTCTGTGTCCATCCTTCTGTCTGGCTACCACATCAACGTGATCATCCTGGTCTTTTCCCCCTAGAACCAGGCAGAAGCCCACTACAAAGGCCACAAACATGCTCGGAGGCTGAAGGCCATTGAGGCCATGAAGAATAAGCAGAAGGTGGCGGGGGCTGTGGCAGGGACCCCTGGCCAGGACAATGCAGCCGACCTGTCCCCCAGCCCCGAGGGCAGCGGGGAGCCAGGCAGCGCAGGTATGGGGGGTGGGGGACGGGACTGAGGAGGCTGCGATCAGCACGGCAGAGATGCCACTGCCAGCGTTTGTAAATGAACCTCTGTGCTCCTCCGGTGTGATGGGCTGGGGACAGCAGCACAGGAAGGGATGGGAATCCAGCCCAGAAACCTGAGCGTCGTCCCTGGGGGAGCCTGGCCCCGGGCATCTCTGTGGCTGTGAGGGGTCAGTCAGTGTTTTCCCTGTGGTTTGGTGTCTCTGGGAGGTGTGGGACAGGAAGCAATCTTTGCTCCCCGCATGCAGGGATGGTGCTGGTGGGAGCCAGATCCCCCCTGAGCCACAGCAGCACTGGAGCTCACTCGGGGTTTTGTGCTGAGCCCAGTTGCCACATGCTGCAGATAAAAGCTGTAACGGGAGAGACCTTGGGAAGAGCCGTCCTTGTCAGGGCTGGATGCACGCATATAGTGCCTGATATGGTCTCGGGGAGGATGGGGGGTGCTCCCTGAGATCCAAGAGGCTTGTTCAGGCACAGAGAGCTTTCTGCCCATTTCTTTCTCTTTTGCCCTTTCCCTCTTTCCCTCCCCTCCCTCCAGCTGACACCAGCAGCCCAGAGGAGCTGGAGGGTGAGGGCAGCAATCTGGGGCTGGTGCCCAGTGCGGAGGAATCACCTGTGGAGCTGCCGGGCAGCATCGCCCCGCTGGGCTCCCCGCCGGCCTCGGAGCTCTCGGAGGGCACCTCGGACGCCACCAGCGTGGCCTCCTCATTCGCCCAGGCAGCCGAGGCACAGGCAGCTGAGTCGGGCAGCAGTGTCAGCTCAGCCCCTGAGAGCGAGAAGGAGAGCAAGAAGAGCAAACAGCACCTGTACTGTCCCACCTGCAAAGTGACCGTCAACTCCCTGTCCCAGCTGGAGGCTCACAACACTGGTAAGGGCACTGCTGCAGTGACAGTGGGAGGGACCCCGGCTGCTCTGTCACTCCAAACAAAACCTGGCCATACCCCATCACCAAACAGCCTTGCAGAGAAGCAGCGAGCATTCATGAGTGTTGCTGTAATTAAAAACAGTTCAGTAAGGTGGCTTTCACAGATAAGCTGTGGGGCTTTACCTGGGCTGCAGCTTCTATGGTGAATTTTCACAAGGTCAAATGCTCTCATTGTTCATGTCTCAATTAAGGACATTTCCAGCTACATTTAATCAAGTGATTGAGGCTACTTTATATTCTGTTTGGCTTGAAGCTGATAGCCAGGGCCTCTTCCAGACCCAAGATAATCCTTCCCAAAGCAGCTTGGTTGTTTCAGCTCATCGTCCTGTAGAGAAGTGTCTTGGGAATCCCACAAGCTTTGGAGCCCTGCAGGCAGTGAAGGCTCCTGGGCTGCACAGGGCAGCCCCTCGGGGAGGTCACGCATGGGAGGTGCTGAGGGTCCCCCTGAATCCTGGGGGTGGCCACATGCCCCCACACACACCCCGGGGTGGTGGTGGGAGTGGCAGCCACGGTGCAGGGGAGCCCAGCAGGATCTGTGGGCCCTACAGTGCCAGCTTCTGACTCGTCCCTTTCTCTGGAGGATGCTAAAAAGGGATTGGCACCTCGGTTTTAAATGGAAGGTCCTTCTCTCCCCCAGTTCAGCAAGAACTGGAAACCAGTTCCCCCCACCCCAAGTGCCCACCAGGCTGGCAGCAGCTGCCGTGTGCAGGGTTGGCTCAGGACACCACTGTGGCTTAGCTGCAGACGTGTCCTTTTGCTTTTGTCAGCTCCAGTTACGAATTCAGGAGCTGATTTGGGGAAAAAGAACAAACAAACAAACAAACAAACATTTGCCAGGCTGACGCTGCTCTGCAGCGGTCACACGGCTCCTTGCTTCACGCCTTAAAAAATAGAATGAATTAGCAGGGGCTTGAATTACTTGCCCCCCACATGCCCCCGCCACCCCGGCGCTGGCAGGGGCAGGACGGAGCGCCCTCTCCCCAGGTGTGTGGGGATTTCAGGTTCCTCCCTCCCCGCCTGCTGCGACCCAGCTGGACTATTCCTGGCTCTGCTCTGACCTTGGGCACGGCTCAGATGCTGCGGCCGGCCCCGCAGACTGTGCGAACACCCCGGGGACAGGCGACGGTCTCCAGCAATATGCTCAAAATAGCAGCTTCTCCGAAGGTCTGGCACATGGAGGGGGGGGTCTCTGGGAAACTGAGCATCCTCGGTCTGCCTGTGACATGAGGCTTGGCAGGGTTTGGGAATGGGCTGCGCAGTGCTGGCAAAGAGTCTGGGCTCCCAGGCAGCAGCTCCCTGTCCCCCTCTGCCTGCGAGTGCTGCCGGGCACAGGTTGGTGGGGGTTCCCCGGTACTGTCCGAGGGCACCGTCCCTGCTCCATGGCACTGGCACGGGGCTGGTCTGCATTTGCTGAGTGTCCCCTCTCGCCAGGCGCCAAGCACAAGTCGATGCTGGAAGGTCACAGCACCCAGCTGCGGCGAGGCCGGGGCAAGCTGCTCTCCCGGGCAGGGCACAAGTCCAAGCGGATCGGGAACAAGGGCAGCATCAACATCCAGAACAAGGCGTTTCACTGCCAAGTGTGTGAGATCTACGTGAACTCGGAGACCCAGCTCAAGCAGGTGATGATGCCCTGGGAGTGCAGGGGCACAGGGCATGGGTGGGCAGGGACTTGGGATAGGTACCAGATGGTCCCTGTAAGGTGAGGGTCATCCTCCACTGACCCAAACTACACAGTGCCATGGGTCTGGCCTCTCTGTCCTGGCTCCCAGTGATCCAGTTGTTTTCTTCCCCAGCACATGAGCAGCCGGAGACACAAAGACAGGCTGGCAGGGAAGCCACCCAAGCCCAAGTACAGCCCCTACAACAAGCTGCAGAAGAATGCTGCCCTCGCAGTGAGTATTCTCAAGGTACCTGTCTCCCTGCACAGCACCCACTCGATTTGCTCTCGCTCACCGTCTGCCATCCCTGCAGTGAGTCACAGAAGCTGCTTCTTTTAAACCTCAGTTCACATCCCCACACCTAAGCTGCTCCCCTCCTGGAAGGTGGACTGGGGAGGGGAGTGGGAGGGGTTCAAGTCTTAATTCCCGGGAAGGCCAGCACAGGGATAACTTGGGTGTGCTCTGGCAGCAGCATTCCCAATGGCAGCTTGTGATTCCTCAACCTGTTCTGTGATCTCATGGAGTCTCCTCCTCCCTCCCTGCAGTCCAAGCTGGCTTTGCAGAAGCACCTCACCAAAACCCTGGCGACCCGCTTCCTGCCGAGCCCCCTCACCGCTGCCGCTGTCTGCGCCATGCCCGGCCCCCTCGCCCTGCGACCGGCCACTGCCACCACCCTCTTCCAAGCCCCGATCCTTGGACCAGCTCTTTTCCGAACACCACCGGCCCACGTCCGCACCACGCCGGGCCCCATTGTCTTCGCGCCCTACTAAAGCCGCTGGCCTGCTGAGGGTCCGTGCGCGGGGCAGGGCGGCGCTCCCGGTCCCTGCTCTCCTGGCTGGTGGGAAACCGTAGTCATAGACATCAAACCCAGATTCCCTTTGCTTGGAGCGGGGTGCCCTGGCAGAGCCCAGCCAGCCCCGCCGTGCGTCCCCGCCACTCCCCCAGCCTGAGCGCAGAGGAGCCCACCGCAGCACGGGAGAGGACGGTGCCTGAGCCAGCAGGACCGTCTCGTGGCCAGGGCGTGCCTGCCCTTGGCCTGCTGGCTGCTGCTTCATCACCCTCTCGGTTACTAGACTGGAAGGAGAGGAGCTGACTCGTCCCTGGGAGAAGGAGCATCCCTCTGGTCCCTGCCAGCCCAGTGGGAAGGGAACTGGGAGGGGAGTCTCAGCCCAGTTCTTACTGGGAGAAACAACCCCATCACAAGTGGGAAGCTGGCAGTTCCCCTCTCAGCCCGGGCTGGCTGTGCCCTGGCCAGCCCTGTGCTGGCCAGGGGTTTCCGTGCCACCCACCAGCCCCTCAGTTCCCACAACTCCCTAGATCCCACCAGCCAAAGAGCCCCCGCGGCGGCGGCACCGGCCACACTGACCGTATCCTCACTCCAAGAGCAATAGCCAACCCCACAGCTGGCGCCTCCCCCCTCCAAAGCACACGGGCCCAGCTCTGGCCCCAGAAGCACACAAAGAGCGTATGGCTGAGCCCTGCCCGGTGCTGGCTCCCTGAGGAGGTGACCCTGTGCTTGGCGCCTGTCCTTGCCTCTGTCCCACCATGGGGATAGCCCTGCCCCTACCTCCCGGGAGATGCTGTGAGGCTGAGTGAATGTCCCTAAAGCACTTTCGGTTCTCCAGTGAAAGGTAACGCTGCTGCTCGCCCACCGTGCCCGGCCCTCCAACCCCATCCCTGTTAGGAGCTTCCAGGGAGTTACTGATGATTCCTGAAAACAAAGGTGTCCCCAAGCAGCCCGGACAATCCGGTGCGAAGGAGCAGGTGGCACCTGTAGCCTGCGGAATGCTGCGCTCCAGAGAGACCCCGAGGCTGTAGCCCTGCATTTCACTGTGCTCAGACAGCCCAGCCGTGACCTGGTGTGGGACTGTGACTGTGTGACTGTGACCGTGACTGCGGCGCTCCGGGTGCCCAGCGCCCTGCTGGACACAGAGACACCCAGGAGAGCTGCATCCCAAACAGACCTTTCGCTGGAGGAACACCCCACCCCGATCTATGCAATCCAGGGGGGCAGCTCGCCCGCCGTGTTAGCCACCTGCATTTCCCTTTGGTGCTGATGTGTCCATAGCGTCGAGAGCAGCGGTGGGAGCAGAAGAACTGACATAACACTGAGCTCTGTCACGTCCCCAGCCCAAGGTGCTGGCTCAGACCTCTGCCGTGGCCCACGTTCCCTGTCCAGTCCTCGGGAAGAGGCAGGTTGGTGTGTGCACCTGGGAACCCACACGCACAAGCGCACATACCTGAAGTCCTGGCCATAAGCAGCACCTGGATTCCAGGAGGATTTTGCCCAGCATGTTCTGCCAATGCTCAGGACAGGTCCTGGCATGAGGAGGTGAATGGGAACTGACCAATGACCACGGAGCCACCCCTTCACTCCTGCCACAGAGACAGGAGAGTGAGGGGACCCCTGGGAATGGATTTACCTGCTCAGGGCATCTCTGCCCCAGGGAAGGAGGAGAGTGGAGACAGGGCGCCAGGTGAAGAATAAGTGGCCGTGGGTAGAGACAACGGAGAGGTCTTGCAGCGGTGGTGAGAGATGTGGCTCTGAGTGCAGCTGAGGGAAGGAAGGCTCTGCCAGGGACAGGGAGATGGTCCCACAGCCCAGGGGACACGTGGGGATCCCGAGTCCCAGCAGGCAGGAGCCTGCACTGGCAGGGACCCAGGTGGCAGGAGGGACGTGGTCCCCAGTCTCCAGTGCCACAGTGCCAACCAGCCCGTGGCCAGCACGGCTCCAACCTGCCCAGCTCACTGTGCCCTTCCCAGGCCCTGGGGGCTACTCCAACCTGGCGGCGGCAGCAGGACAAGTCCCCTCCTGCACCGTGTTCCTTCTGTGCTGTGCCCAGCGCCTCAGGAGCGTGGGGAGCCGGGAGCAGCCAGGCTCCAGCCTCCAGAGCCACACGGCACCAGTGGGCCTGCTCCCCTCCGGTTTGTTGCAAAAAGCCTGGAGTGCTGGAGCTGATGCTGCTCCGTTGCCCCTCACCAGTGGAGTCCTGAGACACTCCTGTACTTGGCACTTTAACCCTGTGAAAGCCATTCCTTCTAGCAACAATAATATTGCAACGAGCTGCGTAAGAACCCCCCCATTACAGCATCCCCCCTGCCAAATCCCCCTCCTGCTTTCCAAAGCATTTACTGCCTTTGACTTAGCACATGCTGTACTAGGAGTAGGGATAGTCCATAGCGCTTGGTAACGTGTGCCCCTCTGTAAATAACCTTGGAGTGATGTGAAGTTTGATTTTAAAAAAAACACCAAACAAAAAAAACCAACCCCAAATGGAATCTCCAGACTCTAGGGACTTGGCCAGTATCCTCCTGTAATGTTCATTGTATATTTTTTTGATGTACTATAACTGTTGGGAAAAAAAAAAGGAAAATATTTTGATAATCGAATCTCATCGCTTTATTGTGTTACTCAGTAAATAAAAGGAACAAGTATAAACACGCCAGGGCTTTTTGTCGTTTCTTTTCCTACATCCAGACTACCTGAAGGGAACTGATGTTGATGGGCAGGATTGAGACACCTGTGCCTTGTCTTACAGTGGTTCTGAGAGGAAGCAGCATCTTGCCAGGTGGGCAGGGAGAGCTGCCACAGCCTGAAGCATCCGGGCGTGCAAGGCAAACACAGTCCCAGCTCCTCCAAGGATCCAGGTGTTAAGGGACAGCACAGTCCCAGTTGCTCCAAGGTCATGGCTGAGTCTGCACTCAGGAAGAGGAGGGCTGGAGTGGTGGATTTGGGCACCCTGCTCTCAAGAACAGCACCTGCCTCACTCTAGGCATTCTGTGGGGCAGGATGCCTGGATATTCCTGTGCATAAAGGAGCAGTGGGCGCTGCCAGGTAAGGGGCAGAGCAGGGAGAGCTGCTCAGCAGGAGGCAGGGCCAGCAAACGGGCTCTTCCCACATGGTATCAGGAAATAGAAAAGACAGAGGGAGCTGTTCCCTCTGGCGCAGCCACAGAGCTAGTCCCCATGTGCTGGCCAGCCCGTGCTGTGCCTGCTCCCCTCTCCCAGCCTGCACCCGAGGGCAGAGGGGGTCACTGGGTGAATCCTGACCTTCCTGTAGCACCTCCAACAGCTGCAGAGGCCAGGCAGGGAGATGGGTGGTCCCTGTCCCACTGCCTCTCTCATCCTTGAGGACCACTCCCAGCCCTGGGACTGTTCCTCCTGCCACCTGCTTCCCGCAGGCTCCGTGACACCAGACAGGCTCAGCAGGAGGTGTGTGCGAGGGAAGCAGGGAGGTGAGGGAGAGGAGGTGGCAATGGAAAGGAAGGGAGAGAAGGCTCAGCCATCCATGGATCCGCTGCCCTTGTTCTTGCGGCTCAGGGGAAATGCAGACTTGCTCTGTGGCTGTGTCATCTTGCTGGCCAGGTAGATGAAGGGCTCAATCAGCGTGCGCCGGTCGGCCACGGACACCTCCCACAGCTTCACCTTCTCGCCCTTGGCCCAGTGCTGGGCTGCCTCGTGGTCCACCCGGCGCTGCTCCTGCAGGTCACACTTGTTGCCCAAAACCACGATGGTGACCTGTTCCAAAAGGGCGAGAAGGGCCCCCGAGGGTACCAACTGCAGAGCTGCAGGGCTGGCTGGCTCTGCCACAGGCACCCTCGGCGCTGGGCCCAGCCCTGCCCCTGATTTCCCCTCCGTGCTGAGACTTTTTGAAACCCCAAGGTCCCAGCACTCCTCTCCTTTTCTCTTGTGGTCTGTGTGTCTCAAACCAGCCGCCAAGTGGAAGGGGCTGTTGAGCACCCGTACACTCAGAGAGCATCCCAGGACAGAGTCTCACAGACCAGGGACCCATCAGCATCTTGTGACAAACCGGGGAAAAGGTGATAACCTGCCACGGGGAGCAGGTCCCGCTCTGCAGCCCCCATCCCAAGGGGGGACTCACCTCCTTCTTGTCCTTGGACTTGTCGATCTCCTTCTTGAGCAGCTCCACGCGCTTGAAGGACTCCTTGCTGTCGGTGCTGTAGACCAGCACGAAGCCGTCGGTGCAGGAGAAGCAGTGCTTGGGCAGCTCCAGCCCGTCCCGCAGTCCCCGCGTGTCGTAGAAGCGAACCTGCTCCCGCACGCCCCGGTCCGTCTCGATGGAGCCCACGTAAATGTCCTCCTGGGTCTCGATCATCTCCGAGCCTGGCAGGGGGTGGGCAGGGGGCAGGTGGGGACCCGGCCGGGGGTGACCAGGGACAGCCCTGCCCGGGGAGAGTGACCAGGGACAGCCCTGTCCGGGGGGAGAGTGACCAGGGACAGCCCTGTCCGGGGGGAGAGTGACCAG
>JAWWEU010000080.1:2199922-2281917 GCA_035583155.1 Acropternis orthonyx | reverse complement strand
AGCGCTCCCTGAGGCGCCGGCCGGGCCCCGCGGGCAGAGGCCTCGGTCCGGGCCGGGGCTCCGCGCGGGGCCCGCCGGGCGGTGACAGCCGCGGGCCGGGGGCTGCCGGGCTGGGGATGCGGTGCCCCAGAGGGCCCCCGCGGCCTCCGTGCGCCCCGGGGCTGCGGCGCCGGCCCGTGTGTGCCCGCAGCACGGCTCGCACCCGCAACACCGCGGCCTTCCCCTTCCCTCCCCGCGGGATCGAGTCGCTCTCCGAGCGGAGGCTTCAGGCTCCCAGATCCGACGCCGTTTGCTGCTGCATCCCCCCGGCCCGTTTGAAGCCTGCCCGCAGTGGGTTGTGCTCGGTCCTGCCCTGCCGTGGATAACGGGGAAAACGCTGCCCCGGGAACGCTCCATCCCCCGGGAGCTCCCGCAGCTCCGGTGCCACCTGAGGCGGGGGGTGGTGGGATCCCCACCTTCCCTGCAGGTTTTCCTCCCAGGAGTGAGCAAGCTGGAGGGTGGGAAGGTCCATGTCCAGGAAACTCTGCAGGGTGGCACTGGGATCTTCTCTCAGGGAGCTGGGAGGAGAGCTGTTCCTGTAGGAGAGGAGGCAATTGCTTCTGAAAATCATTCAGGGGAATGAAAAAGAGTAAACAAAACCTAAAGTGGCCTCTGAGGAATGGTGGTTTCAGAGTCCTGTCAGTGGCCTGAGGTGTTCTGTGGAATTGAGGCCTGAGGAGCCTCCCCTGGGGAGGTCCTGCTGAACAGGAAAGGAGGAGCTGCTGAAGAGGCACCTGGCTGAGGCTCACAGCGCACTGGGACAGCCCTGCGTGGGCACATCATTCCTGCCCTTGGGCAAGGGAAATGTGGTGTTTGAAATGGTAAAAATTCCCAGAGGTAAAACTCTGACTCAAGGCAGCGGTGTCTGCTGGCAGTGACCTCCAGTGCCTTTCCTTCCTCCCTTCCTTGGCCATGCCAGGCCATGCATTTCCTTAGGTGCAGCAGGCAGGAGTCACAGAATATTCTGAGTTGCCTTCACAATGTTTTCTGTTCATGTTTTTGGGATAATGAGATCTGCATTTCAGGATGGTTCTAACTAATGCCTTGCAGCAGCTGCAGACGTGCCAGAGGGCTCCCAGGCCGTCCAGGGCACAGGAATGGAGTGTGGTCACAGGATAATTATTGTCTGCTGCTGCTTCATGGATTGTTGGGGTCCTGGCAGAAAGGGTTGATGTAATTGTGTTAATTTTATCCACTGGTGCATCAGTGCGGAGCAGCTGATGAGCAGGGCTGGGCCACCCCCAAAAAGTCACTCGTTTCTTCATTAATTTTAAAGGTCTCTCACCCATGGGAACAGCTTTTCCCTCTCCCAGCTGCTGTGGAAGCTTGGGTCCCTGGAGCTTTGCCAGGGAGAATTTCCTTGTCATCTTCCTGGCAACTCTGGGTTCTGGCTCCTGTGTGTGCTCCAGGCTGGCTCTTTCTTCTCCTTCTTCAGCACTGGAGGATGTGGAAGCCCCTTAAAAAGAAATACCTCAAATTGCTGGGAAAATCCCGTTCTGAGATTGCTGTGCCCTTGCTGCAGACCCGGGAAGTGTCGCTGCCTCGGTGGGGAATCGTCGGTACTGCGGTGAAGCGACGAGCACGGAGAGTCTTGGAGGCTCCAGGCTGGCCTGGCTGTGGGTCACTGGTCAGTTCAGCAGTGTTACCTGGAGGTTGTCGGGTGCTGGTGAGCAGCAAGAGGCTTTTCCAGTGCAGTTCCCATGAAGTGAGGTGCACCTTGGTGAGGCTTCTCCAGAAGAGATGTTGTTTCTCACCTGCTCTCGGGGCAGTGCTGGCAGGAGGAGAGGAGTTGGTTGAGGGGCACCAGGTCATTCTGGGATTGCCTGGAGGTCTCCACTTCTCCTGTTCTGCCAGTAAATGAGCATGTGGGTTTCCCAGGTGATAAATCCAGTCCATTTTATTCATCTGGGATTATTTTATCTTATGATCATACTAGGAGCAGTAGCAGCTGCTTGTGTGGTTGTTTGGTTCCCTATGCATCTGCAGAGTATTTGAACATCTGACTTAGGCAGTCACTTTTATCCACTAGGAAAAGGTGATCGGTACCGACAGTTCTAGCCTTTTTCTTTATCATGAGATGTGCTTTTATAGGGTGAATCATGATGTAAATGCAGTTGTTTTCCCATGGAATTCTTACAGCTGGCTGGCTTCCTTCTTTCAAAAGGAATTGCTTCCTTCAGAAAAGGCAGTCTCTGGCTGATTCTAGACCTTTCCATGGGTTCTCACAAAAGTTATGCTGTGGGCCTGCCAGGAGTGATGGAGCCATTGCTGGGAATTAGGTTAATTCTGAGCTCCGGGAATTACATAACAGCACAATTAAAGTTGGGGCTCGGCTGCCGCTCTTACTCACGGCTGCAGGGAAAGTTTGGGCCACTTCTTGGGTTTCTTGTGGTGTATTTGCGTTCTTGTGGCTCTTTTGGTCTTCTCTGACTTTGCCCTTGGGTACAGCAGATGTTCTGAGGGTTTGTGCACCTTGTGGGCTCAGGTTCAGTTCTGACCTTCGCTGGCACATTCCCACGGGTGAGCCCTCAGCCCATCCGTGCACGTGCTTGCGTGTCCAGGCTTAGGTTTCCCGGGCTCGTGGCTGCTGTGAGTCGCTGCCGTGGAGCCTGTGCTGCCTCGCAGGGCGAACCCGGCACGTTGGGGGGAGCTGATGTGCCGGGAAACGGGCTCTGCCCTGCCCTACCCTGCCCTGGGCGGCTCAGCCTGCCCAGCCACCCGATCACATGTGCTGCATGGAAGCGTGTGTCACTGCCTGTCAGTGCCCGGCCACCCTCTGGGGGAGAGCCTTTGCCTGGTATCCAGTCTAACCCTCCCCTGACACAGCTCCAGCTGTGCCCAGGGTCCTGTCACTGGTCACCAAGAGAAGACATCAGTGCTGCCCCTCCTGAGGAAGTTCTAAATATATACTCCTTTATCTCTAGATCCTCACTCAGTGTCAAACCTCACCTGAGGAAGGGTCTCTGTGTATCTCTCTGGAACACAGAGCGTTTGGCTTCTCTTCCAAGACCCGAAAGAAGGGAGGGGAGAGTATTGTATGTCCAGTGGCAAACACAATGGCTAATTTTAAACTCCAGACATCTGCCTGCTGTAAACCGAATTGAGATCACCAAACTTATTTTACCCAGTGGCTGAGTAACATCTGACAGCTGAGAATCTGGGTGGGATTTCACCCCCAAAAATGCTTGATAAAGGCACCATATCCCATTAAAGAAAAAGTCTGCAAGAATTGCTCAGAAAAGGCAGGTGTGTTCCTTTTGTCAGAGCATCAGAGGATAGATTGCTTGGCCAGGACAGGATTTTGGACCCTTCCTTAAATCCTGGCTATTTAGGGTTTTGTCAGTGTTTCATAACAGAGGCAGGCGGTGAGGTGGGAGTGAGGGTCAGGAAAGATGTGAGAAAGTGATTCTGCCACCTGCTGAGGTGCTGGATTTCTGTCACTGGTGGTAGTGCTTTGGCACATCCCTGCCCAGGGGCTGTGCCAATACACCTGGATTGAGACCTGCTGCATTACAGATGCCCAAAGGTTCCCGTGACAAAATCAGATGCCTGCAAAGGGGGACTGTGGGAGTCTCGTTGGGAGCTGGAGTGGGAGGGTGGAAGCCTTGATCAACACTCGAGCGGAGGCAGTGTTGTGGAAGCTCTGAGGAGGAGGCAGGAGTTGTTAGGCAAGCGTGGGCTTCTGTCACTGTGTGCGGGACGGCATCTCTGAGCGCTGCTGTGCTGGGAATGAGCAGGGGCTGAGCTTTAGGCAGGGCGCGGGGAGGAGAAGGAGCCTTGTGCTGGTTCATCTCCCACCAGGCAGGCAGTGAGCTCTGTCCTGGGGCCTTGGTGTGAGAGGGAGTGTCTGCACACGCAGCTGCTGCTTGTCTTGCTGGGTCTGAAGCTGTGCCAGCGGAGGTTCAGGTTGGACGTCAGAAAGAATTTCTTCACAAAAAAGGGTGGTCATGCATTGGAACTGACTGCCCAGGGTGTGGTGGAGTCAGCATCCCTGGAGGTGTCCAAGAAACAGCTGGCTGTGTCACTCAGTGCTCTGGTCCAGTTGACAAGGTGGTGATCAGTCCCAGGTTGGACTTGATGATCTTGGTGGTCTTTTCCAACTGAAATTATTCTGTGATTCTATGGTGGCAGGTTCTCTGGGGTGACAGGGACTGCAACACTTCAAGAATAGGGATCCTGACAAATATTTTAAAAGAGAAAAAAAGAACTGCCTCACTCGCAGGGAGAGTCGCTCCTACCAGCCCCTCCTTGCCCGTGGTGCACGAGAGTGATGAAAGACAAGCTTCTTCCCCAGCTTCTTGGAGCAGCTCTTCCCTGTGTCTGTGTCCAGCATGGAGCAGCCCCGTGAAGACACCAACCCTGTCACAAAGCCACTCATTCAGCTGGGGGCATATTTTTAGCAAAGCACGATTCTTCTTCCGTGTCAAAAGTAGCAAGTGGGGAGCGCAGGGCCAGCAGCGCGGGAGGCAGAATGAGCTCATTCAGGCTGCAGCATCTGTTTGGGGTGAAACAATCCCCAGTGAGATCAGGGGCTGCAGTTCTCCCTGTTGGAGCCGGAGCCGTGGTAAACAAGGGCTGTGTGCTCCTATGTCAGTGGGGCCCAATGGGGCAAAGCTGCTTCTGTCCTGGGGCTGGGAGCTTAAGCCCAGCCTGGCAGCTCCAGCAGCTCCTTTGCCTTTGTGCTCGTGAGGCAATTTGCTGCTTCTTTCACAATTTTCATCATTAAGCTTCAGGCCATGTGAACAGTAGAGGTTTCTGTGCTCTCTGCCAGTGTCACCTGAGGCGCTGTGACTTGCTGATACACTGATCTGTGCTAAAATGCTTAAAAGGAAAATGGGCCAATAAAAAAGAGTAGAAAACAGTAATCCTTGTTGGGGGGGTGTTTCTCTGGCATCTGGAGTACGGGAGCTTTGTGAAAGTTGGTTTAGCCATGGATCTGTTTTCATGCTTCTGTTTTCCCAGCTCTTTCCATCAGTTTGATGCAAATGGGATGCTCTAGCATCTAGCTCTAGCTCCAGCCTTTAGCTGTGTCTGTTAGGTGATTGTTCCTCATGACATGACAGGTAAAATTGCTAAAAGACTTATGTCTCAGGCCTGTTGTGCTGGGCAGGTGCAGTGGTGGCTCAGGTGAGTTCTGCCATGTAGACTGTTCACCCTTTTCTTCAGATTGTGTACCAGGCACCTTCTGAGGGAAGGAACTTCTACAGGATCTGTGATTTTCCTTTCCATTTATGATTATAGAAACAAGAGAGCAGTAAAACTGCTTACTGCCCAGATTCCAGAGGTGCAGAATTGCTAAGCAACTTTTCCACTGTCTTTGGATGTTTGATCTGTAATGTTCAAAGGAGGTGGTTGTGTTGGGAAATATTTTAATCACAAAAAGTCTGTGATATGGATCCATTCCACAGGCACGTCCTTGTTGTAGATGGTGTAGCCAGGAGGGTGCTGTGCTGCCCTGGGGCTGTGGTGGGTGCTGGCTCCTGAGGAAGAGCCAGGCTGGAGCCCTTTCCTCAGGTGTGATGCTGGGAGGTCTGGGGCAGAGGAGGGATTGCAGTTTCCCATCTGCCATGGGTGAGTTAATGGTGTGCTGGAGCGGGAGCAGCAGGAGCTGACCCCGGATCCGTGTCAGGGCCCGTGGGAGGCAGTGGGTGCGTGCGCTGCCCTGTTGTTACCCATCCCATTTCAGCTGAGCTCAGCATGTGGCTCAGGGCTCCCCCACTGGTGTGGCTGGGCCTGGCTGGGGTGTAACCCATAGCAAAAGTTAAAACTGAAACTGAAGAGCACACTTCCCAGTGCCCTGTGTCCATTGTTCTGCCAGCTGGGAAATCTGCGATGGCTCAGTGAAAACAACCCCTGCATGAGGCGGTTGTGTGGGAATGGCCAATGGCAGCCTGAGTGAGGCAGAAAACATGGGAACTTGTTCCATTACAATTCCCATTGTTCTCCCCCTGGTTGGCCTGTGGAGCATCGCTCGTGTTCCCAGCTCCAGCACCATGGCATGTGCTCCCCCTCTGACTGCGCATCTGGAAGGGTGAAGGGAGATGGGAGAAGAGAGAGCAGGTCTTCGTTTTCCTCAAGGAAGCTTTGCTTTCAGGAGTTTAAGGGAGCTGCTTTAAACCATATGTTGTCTGTTTTTAAATGTCCTAAACTGTCTCTGCAAACGCTTGTTCTTGAGTGTGAGAACTATTTCTGGACCTGTTGCCAAGGCAGTGCCAAGCTTCTGCTGGAGGCTTGCACCCATATTTCTCTTTGATTTAGCTGTCTTTTGAATGTGGAAATTGTTCTTGGGCTCTGGTTTGTAAGTACGTAGGACTCCTGAGAGAGGCAGCGCTCTCTTGTGCTGAGGTGATGCAGCACCTTGCAGAAGGGGGCAGTTTGGATAAGGCCCATACCAGGGAGTTCTGCTGGACTCTCTGAGGTGAATTTAGGCTGCTATTGCATCTTTGTAATGTTGGGCCAGGACATATCCCCAGGTATCCCTGTTCATCTGGGTAAAGGGCTGGAGTATGTGGGAGCCAGCAGGACATAAGGTGTGCTACTTTCTCCTGAGCGGTGTGTGCTGAGATCCCACAACAACGAGCTACAAGCATTTGGACCACTGAGGAGTTACACTGAGGTTCCTTGGGAATCAAATGCTCATCATGGTCAGAATCTGTCTGGTGCTCAATTCCTCTGAAAATGTGTTTTTCTTCCTTTCAGAGAAGCAGAAGCATTCAAGGAGCAAGGAAATGCGTACTATGCCAAGAAAGATTACAACGAAGCGTACAACTACTACACAAAAGCCATAGGTGAGAAGAGCTCATGGTAATATCAATCTTTGCTGAATACCATGTCTCAAAATTAGAACTGGTTGCTGATTTCAAACACCCCAGCAAGGTTTCTGACAGTACATGCTGGATGGAAACTTCTTGCCTGCTTTTATTACGTTGGGAAATGTCACCAGATCGATAATGCTGGTCACGGTCAATGTTCTTAATGAGTGCCACAAGTTGTGTAGCTGCTGCATTGCACTGACAATGAGTCTTGCATCGTCTCCAGATACCTGTCCCAATAATGCCAGCTATTATGGGAACAGAGCTGCCACGCTCATGATGCTGGGAAGGTTCCGAGAAGCACTGGAAGATGCTCAGCAGTCAGTCAGGTTGGATGACAGCTTTGTACGGGTAAGTGGAGAACTTCGGGCTCTTTATTCAATACCTTGTCTGCACCTGTTGCAGCTCTTGGCACTCCCTTTTATCTGTGTTCCCAGGGCCACCTGCGGGAAGGGAAGTGCCACCTTTCCCTAGGGAATGCCATGGCTGCCAGCCGCTGCTTTCAACGAGTTTTAGAACTGGATCATAAGAATACCCAGGCACAGCAGGAGGTAAGAGGGTCTTCAGATTTAACTGGCCCCAGCAGATGCTGAGGAGGCTGAGCTGGTCTTTCCTGCAGCTCTCCAGAGGAGAAATGGAGCATGCTGTAAGGCAGCTGCCACTGTTGTGTCCTTTTTACAGAATAGGTTTTCCTGGGTTACCAGTTCAGTCACTTGTTTTCAAACTGATTTTAATGCTAGCAAAAGTATTTGCGCACCATCTGCATTCTTGGTCCATGATCTGCAGCAGTTTTGGCTCTGACACTTCAGGGGTTGGCTTAGTGGCGTTTCAGAGCAGAAACTGTGCTGCAGCATTTGTATGTTCTGTCTTTCAGCTGAAGAATGCCACAACTGTGCTTGAGTATGAAAAAATAGCTGAAGTGGATTTTGAGAAACGGGATTTCAGGAAGGTGAGATGAACTTGTTTGCTGTGCTCTTATATAAGAACTGGCATATTTGACCTGGCCTGTGCAGCCAGGTGTGTGACGGATTTCCCTGCTGGGTATGTGGGAGGTGCTGTGCCACATCTGTTGAAGCAGGACTGGCTGGTGAATTGTGTCAGCTGTGAAAGGGGCAGAGCTTGTGCTCCCTGAGCACTGACCGAATGACAAGTGAGGAGGTGACTGGCTCAGGCTGAGTGTCCTCTGTCACTGCTTTGCAGGGTGAGTGGAGCCATGAATGAGCTGTTTGAGACAGCAGCATTTAATCATGCTTCACTCCTAAAATGCATATCCAGGATTCTTCTTTCTCAACTCTTTAAAAAAAAACAAAAACCCAAATGGCAGGCTATGTGCCAGCAAGGGTCACGCAAGGAGGAATGCAGGTCTGCGTGGGGCTTTCTCCTTCCTGCTTCCAAATCTTTCTTCCCAAGGGCTGTAACAGGATGCAGCTGGTACTAACCTGACAGAACAAGACATGACAGCATGAAATCTGAAAGGCACCAAGCACTTCTCATGCAACTGTTTCTGCACAGTGGATGTGTGTAAGGCTCAGATTTGGTCAGAAAAAGAGATTGTCTGGCACACTGAGCTCGTTGTTCAGGTCACTGAATCTTAGGCTAAGCTCGAGATTTTGGAAGGGTAAATCCCAGCTTTGTATTGCTTGGTTCTGAGGAGCAAATGGGATGTGTGGTCGGTCTGAATTTCCTGTGTAGGAACTGCCCTGCCTGTATTGCACATCCTGCATCTGTCCCTCACTTCGCTTGTCCCACTTCACTGGGGAGGTTCACATGAAACGTGATCTTTGTTCCTGAGGAGCTGCTCCTGCCTTGGCTCTGGAGCACAGTGCTTCGCACAGCAGGGCCCTGTGATGTCACGGGCCAGGGAGCAGATGAACCTTGGGGAACAATGCCCCGTTCTCGTGCAGATGTCCCCACTGAGAGCAGGGATGGAAAAGACTCATTAGCTCACCCTGTCCATGGCTGGCAGGCCAGTGGAAGATCATCCCCTGTACTGTACTTTTTTGTGTTTTGTTCAGTCCAGACTGTCTCAGTATATTGAATTTCTGTCTGTCCCAAGTGTCTTTATACTGCAGGAAACTGGGGCAGGATTGTCCTCCTTGGCTTTTTCCTTAGGGCTTACAGTTTAGAGGAGTTAAAGGGGTGGACCTCCTACACGTGTCCCTTGAGTCTTGGGTAGTGCTCTGTTACAGTAATACAGCAGGTGCCTCAGACCTTGGCACACAAAGCCCTTTAAAATACAGAAAACCTGCACATGAGGAGAATTTTCCAAGGCGTATGTCTCCAGCAGTCATGGAGGTGGCTGCCTGCACACTCACTTTCCTGGTCAAACACAAATCCCAAACGTGTTGCAGCTGTTCAGACTAGGCTGCTGGTCTTTGCTGTGCTCATGCCTGTGGTTTTTCCCACCCCAGGTTGTGTTTTGCATGGATCGTGCTTTGGAGTTTGCTCCGGCCTGTCACCGGTTCAAAATCCTCAAGGCCGAGTGTTTGGCACTGCTGGGCCGGTACCCTGAGGCTCAGTCTGTGGCCAGGTGAGTGTCCCAGGGCTGGGGCTGGGGAACACCGGAGGGTTGTCCTATCTGCTGCTTCTGCTCCGCACCTGGAGTAAATGAGGGAATACCAAAAAAAAATAGTCCTTAATGGACACTGTGATGAAGAGGAGTGTGTGAATTTATCCCTGTTAATCTTCCCGGGAGGCTGCTGTCCTGCTTGAGCAGGGTCCCATCCTTTTGGCTCGTCTGTACCATGACCTTGCTAAAATAACTGGATACCTCAGCAGAGTAAGGTGCTTGTAGAGGTCAAAAGGATACTGGAACAGGGAAAACTTCCTTCCTTGCTGTGTGTTGCAGCGATATTCTGCGGATGGACTCGACAAACGCCGACGCGCTGTACGTGCGCGGGCTGTGCCTGTACTATGAGGACTGCATCGAGAAGGCTGTGCAGTTCTTCGTGCAGGCCCTCAGGATGGCCCCAGACCACGAGAAGGCCTGTCTTGCCTGTCGGGTAAGTGGTGGAAAAGGGACTGCAAAATTACCAGGATTTGGTTTTTTTTAAAGCAAACACCTGACTTGTGTCTGCAGCATCAATCCCTTCTCCCTCCCTCAGCATTACCATTCCCAGATCTCCAGGGGCAGGCAGTGTGTCCAGCCCTTCCCAAAGACAACCAGATAAACCCAAGTTGCCAGAAGCTGTTTTTCAGCAGATTGTGATGCTTTGAATCTGCTTCCCTTTCACTCTTTTTTGTTTCCAGATACATAATTTCTAAAAGAACTCCTGACTTTCATATCCAATATCCACCCACAGCCTGACTTCCATTTAACACTGTACCTTCATGTTGCTCCTTCCCTGGTGTAGTTCTTCAACCAACATTTAAAATCTCTTCACATGTATAAGCCCTCAAAAAGTGAACTCCTGGTCCTTTTATTTTCATCTATAAATTTACTTCACTGTCATGTTCTCTTCTTAAAAATGCAACCTTTTTCCTGTGCGGAATGCCTGGAACTAGCTGTTCCTTAGTGCTTCTCTTGGGGGAAAGGCAGAGTGCTTCCAGCTCATTTCAGCTGTTGGGATGAGGCTGTGACTTGTATCCTGCAGCAGTGTCTGAAACCAAATTAGAACTTTTGTCCAGGAGAGCAAGGTGCTTGGTCCCCCTGAACCCTGACCTCGTGTCCTGACCCAGCTGTGTTTCCTTTCAGAATGCCAAAGCACTTAAAGCGAAGAAGGAAGACGGGAATAAAGCATTCAAGAAAGGCAACTACAAACTAGCATATGAACTGTACACAGAGGCATTAGGAATAGACCCAAATAATATCAAAACAAATGCCAAACTCTACTGCAACAGGGGGACGGTTAATTCAAAGGTAAGGGACGGACACCTGGCAGGTGTCTGTTGTCTCATCCCTCACCGTGGCGGTGATAAACCCCGAATTGGTTATTCGGGGAAGCACAGGCTCCTCTGGCTGCTGGGCAGCTGCATCTCTCTGGGGCCACGGGCAGTGTGTCAGGGATTTGTGCTTGCACAACGCTTGGGTCAGTTCCCAGCAGCCAGCAGTCAACTCCTGAAGAAACAAAACTCAAATATTTGGGCTGCACAGAGTGGGAGGGAGAGGACTGACATGCTTTGGATTTATCTTAGTCAGCAAAAGGCATCCCTGTCCCTGTTTTTTTTTCTGAGAATGAGCAGATTGATTTTCTTAATTCTTGTAAATCATGTCTTGCTTTGGTTTTTGATCTTAAAAAAAAAAAAGAACCTGATTTAAAGCCCCTGGAAACTTCTTCTAGCTTTACTGTTGAATTTTAGTCTTGGACTATCCAGAGAAACAGTCAGTCATGTGACAGTGCTTCCAATTCCCACCCTGTGTCCTCTGGGCATGTTTCCTCCTCAGCTCTCCCTGTGATGATGCTGCTTCCTCAGACAGTCGCACTTGGTCAAGAGAACAAGGGCTGTTTCCAAAACCTGGGAAGTGGCATGAGCTGGAGACAGCATAATGGATGTTTTACATGGCTGTGTCTCAAAACAAAAAATGCCTTTTCTAAAAAAAAAGATTTCTTTTAAATATTTTTACGTTTATCTTTCTGTCTGGAAATTAGCTTAGACGCAGAACTGGGGTTGTTTTCAGGAAGACCCTTATTTTTGAGTGCATTTCTTACACAGAAACACCATGTAGCTCTGCCATGTCACTGGCTAAGCTTCTCATTTTTTCCCTGGGAACAATAGCTCAGTGTTTTGGAGGAATTGAAAAAAACGTTTCTAGACACAGAAAACAGTGAGATTTTTCCCCGATCTTCACACCTTTCATCTGCCTAAAATCACGATGCAGAATTTGTTCTCTGTTTGGGATCCACTCACTTGTGTCTGTTGTAGCTTAGGAAACTTGAAGAAGCAATCGACGACTGCACGAACGCGGTGAAGCTGGACGACACGTACATCAAAGCATACCTGAGGAGGGCACAGTGGTGAGTACACCTTGGCACTGGGCACCTGAATGGGTGTGTGGGCAGGAACGTCCTCCCAGCAGCTCTGAGGGACGGGATTCCAAATCTGGACCTTAACTGGATGGAAGGTTCTGCATCAAGAGGTCCTGAATTTATTCCTCTTTTTTTATGCTGCCAAGGAGATGAGTGAAGCTCTGTGGGGTCCCTTCTGCCTGCCTGGATCTGGCACTGCCTGTGATGGTGTATTTGTAGAATCATAGAATCATTTAAGTTGGAAAAGAACTCTGAGATCTTCAGATACAACCTGTGACTGATCCCCACCTTGTGAACTAGACCAGAGCACTGAGTGTCATGTCCAGTTGTTTATTGAATGCTTCCAGGAACAGTGACTCCACCACCTCCTTGGGCAACCAGTCCAAATGCCTGACTTTTCAGTGAAGAAATTTTTCTTAATGTCCAATCTGAACAGGATTTAGGCAGGATGTTTTCTAAAACTTGACTTACTGTGTTTATAGACGTAAGATGTTCTGTCCCAGAGAGTCCCTTTCTCTCCATGTCTACAATTGCTAATTTACAGTGGTTGGAAAAGACGTTGAAAAAGACCTCCTAGATCAATCTCTTCCAACCTTCCATCTCTGTAATTGCTAAGTTACAGTGAGTAGACAGTGTGCGAATAGGGCCAAGAGGCCAACCAGATGGGCACGTGTCCCTTGAAGGTGCCAGGGTTGTCACTTCTGACCAGTGCTGCCAGTGTGCAGCTCTGTACCAGCTCCAGCCCGGCACCAGCTTCCTGGAGCTCTTGTTGGCTGGGATCAGTTCCTGCAGCTGAATACAGGAATTAGCAGGTTAACTTCTTAAACCAGAACTTGTGCTGCTAAAGGAGACTGCAGTCTCCTCTTGGAGCCCAGAGTGCAGGTTCCTGTGCCAGGATTTCCCACAAGTAGCAGGTGCCTGGGCTCTGTGGCAGTGGCCCTGTGTGGGCTGCTCTGATAACTCTCTGCTGCAGTCCAGGGCACTTCTCAATCCACATCCACCCAGAGGGCCAGTACTGAACCCCTTTTGGAGTTCCTGTGAAGGACAACTCGGCCACCAGTGTTTCTTTCCACAGTTACATGGACACAGAACAATATGAAGATGCTGTAAGAGACTATGAGAAGGTTTATCAGACAGAGAAAACAAAAGGTGAGCACATGGGCACTCTGTGTATGGGCACGTTTCCCTTAACTGCCAATTCTTTTGTTGTTGCCTTTTTTCCCCCCAATATGGTGTGATTTGCATCCTTTTACCTGAGCAGGACAATATGGAGAAGTCCTTGGAAGCACTGGAAATGCCTGACTCCAGTGTGGTTTCTATCCCAGCATTGAATGCTGTGATGATAATTGAGCTTGTGACTTAGGCGGTGCACTAGGTTCAGAATATCTGGTTTTGGTTCTCATTTTAACTGTCCCCTTGCTTTTTGAGTGTCCTGAAGTGAGAGGGAAGAAGTAACTCCTCTCTTCTGGCCTTGTGCTCATTTACAGAACACAAGCAGCTTCTAAAAAATGCACAGGTGGAACTGAAAAAGAGCAAACGAAAAGACTACTACAAAATCCTGGGGGTGGACAAAAATGCCTCTGAAGATGAGATCAAGAAGGCTTACAGGAAACGAGCACTAATGCACCATCCAGGTACCCACAGCAGTTCCTGTGTGCCCTGCATAGCCATTACTGGGGCAGGAATGCATATGGGAGAGGGAAATTCTGGACGAATAGGAGCTCTGACCCCACAGGTCTAGAGCATATGTGGGGACAGGAGCCTGGGAGTGTTTAATGTTTTCCATTTGCACTAGAAATTAAAACCTTCCTGCTTGTTTGTGTATCCCCAGACCGACACAGCGGGGCAAGTGCAGAAGTACAGAAGGAAGAAGAGAAGAAATTTAAGGAGGTTGGTGAAGCCTTTACAATCCTGTCAGATCCCAAGAAGAAGGCCCGATACGACAGTGGGCAGGATCTGGAAGAGGATGGATTGAACATGGGAGGTCAGTGTTCTTTATGATACTCTGCCATGGCAGCATTTAACAAGATCAGACCCTTTAGAGTCTGCCTTATGCCCTAAAGCAAGGCCCCTGCTGGGAATAATTCCATGAATTGATTTGGTTTGGTCCCTGAAAGCACTGGGATGGCAGGGCTGCACAGAGTGTTTCCAGCTGGGAGCAGGCTGGGATACTGGTGGGCATTGTCCTTGGCTGAGTTGGTGGGCAGTAGCTGCCATTAGGCAGAAATCTATCACAGGATGTGTGAAGTAGTGCCATTGTGGATCCCTGAATGCTGCTTATCCAAACCCTTAGGCTGCCCCTTGACAGGTTCTTCCTGTGACTGCTGCTTTTACCTGTTTGCTGCTGCTGTGCCCGGGCTCAGAGCCAGCCCTGCGTCCCTGCTCAGCCCCTTTGAAAAGCTCTAAGTGAACTGACAGTTCCTGAACTGTGGGAGTGTAACTGGCTGCTTCACTGCAGCTCATGAATTCCTTCTCTTCCCTGTAGACTTTGATGCAAATAACATCTTCAAGGCCTTCTTCGGTGGGCCGGGAGGCTTCAGCTTCGAAGGTAGGTGAGGTGTCCTCCTGCCAGCCTTGGAGTCGTAAGTACACTGATCCCCTGACAGGGCAGCTGGGGCTCCCAGTGGATGTGCTGCTTGAGGAGAGCATTTGGCTCTTCCACAGGACAGTATCTAAGAGCTCTTGGAAAGTTCTGCCTGCACATGATCAGCTGGTGGCTGATTCTGGTTTCTTTGGGTTCAAAAGCCACAAACCCCAGGTGTTCCCTCTCCTGGAGATGTGTGTGGACTTGGCCATCCAAGTCTGCTGCTTAGGATTCCACTGAACTGTTCTGTCTGAGTTTGGAAAGTCCTGATGTCTCCCATTTTCCTTTTCAGCTTCTGGGCCTGGAAATTTCTTTTTCCAGTTTGGCTAAGAAGCAAACAAACACAAATCAAACCACACATACCTGATCTGCTTCTTTTAACCTCGAATACGGACAGCCCCAGACTCCTCCTCCATCATGTCTCGTTGTCCTTAGAGCAGTTTCATTTCTGGGTTGGAGCCTCTGTTTGTGTGTTGTGTGTGTGAAGAGGAAACCAGCTCGGGAGGGGAAGGCTTGTGAATTTTGTTTTACTGTTAACTTTATTAAAAAAAATTAAAAATAAAGTTTTGAATCTTTTGATCCCTCCATGCTGGCCCATGCTTTCAGCTGCTCCTGCCCCTCAGCACAGAGGATTTCCCGGAATTTTCCTGGAATCTCCTGTTTTGTTTTGGTTGGCTCTGAAGCAGCATGTCCAGGGTTTGGAGTAACTTGTAAGTTATCTTAATCTTTTGGAAATACTGCCAACACTCAATCCAGTTTCCCACAGTCCCATTTCACCTGCCAGCTAGATTTTTGGCTCTTTTTATTTTTTTTTCCCATGATTCTCTCAGCAAGGTCCACTCGGGCATTGACTTCAGTGATAATGTATGAGCTTGCAATTCTGTATCAGAGAAATGCTGCTTTGAGTTTAAAGAGCAGCTTATGTGAGAATTCCCTGTGATGCAGCTGGAATTAAGGGCTTTGTGTTCCTAGGATTGTCCTGTTTAAGGGAATATTGAATTTGCTCTGGGCTGAATTCCTTCACTGTACTTTTTTTAATTAATCCACTTGAATATTTCATATTTGTGCTAAACTTGATTTTGTTGAGCTTGATGTGTGATTTCCTGTTACTGATCCATGAGATGTGGGTGAGTCTTTCAGTGCCAAGTGAAGTCCAGGCAGGGATTGTGGGTGGTTTGGGATGTGCATTGCTGAGCTGGTGTGCTGCAGCTGGACTGGTTGGTTAAGCTGGCCAAGTGGTTTTCTCCTGGCAGTGATTTACTCATCCAAAGCAGCAAGAAAATGCAAGGCCCAGCTCTGAACTGACAGTCTGTACTCACTGCTGTTGTGCAGTGTCAGGACAGGAGCTGGAGGGATGGATGAGCTTCTGGCCCAGAGCTGTGTCCAGATGGGTTTGGTTTTCACTTTAGAGGTGGTGTTGCAGCAGGATCTCAGCTGGGAGAGGGCTCTGCGCCCAGAATTCTCCCCTGTTCTCTAGAGAGTGGAAAACCTTTTTCCCCGTGTGCTCTCTGAGTTCAGTCCTGTCTGTGGAGGGTCAGCATGGGCTGTGAGGAGGGCAAGAGGCAGCAGGGCTGTGGCTGGGGGTTCTGGGCTGGTGCTCAGGGAGGGGCAGCAGGGCCATGGCTGGGGGTCCTGGGCTGACCTGGCAGTGTGGGGCCATTGGAGGCTGGAGTGTGCTCAGAGAAAGGGTGTCTGTGCCCACAGGCCAGGCTGTGCGGAGAGAGAACCCCACACTGACTCTGGGTGACACCTGATTCACCTGGCTTCTGCAGGAACAAACACTGCAGTGAGTTCACTGCACGACGTGATGGCTCTGGATGCCACATCTTTGTCTTCCTCCCTCCTGAGGGCTGTGTGTGTCCTTCCAGCAGGACAGGGACCGTGAGGTTCCAGCGGTGACGGTGCTGTCGTGGTCCTGCTGTGGTGTTTGGGCAGGATTCTTGACACTCTGCTTTTGTAGAGGGGAAAATTTAAGGGCTTAAATTTTAGCACTGCAGAATAGAGTATTTTACAACTCACTTGAAACTCAGTTTTCCAAGTGAGCCAGTGCTGAGTAATACTTTCAAGACTCAAATCTACCGTATTTATTCCAAGGTCCTTCACACTGGTGTGAGGGATGAACCCACCCAGGTGTATAAAGAGCAGTTGGGTCCTGGCACCTTTCAGGCTCCAAAGTAATGAATACCTGGAGAACTGAAACCCTAGTCTATGCACATCAATCCTTCCCCAGCTCTCCTGGCACTGTAAAACAGAGTTTTACAGGGCCTGTTTAGTGGTGTTTGGATCCCTGATGTCTCATCCTGTGTGTGCTGATGTCACTGTACTGGGCTGCTTTCAGTCTCCCATTGCTGAGCCGTGTCCTGTGTCTGTCAGTGGGTTTGTTCTCATTTCCCCCTGCCCCAGGGAAGTGCAATCAGCTTCCTTCCTCCCTTCCTTCTCTCCAAGCTATGAGTGAGCCCATTCCGTGGAGCACAGGAGTGGGATGGCTCTGCTTCTGGGAGAGAAAATGTGTACAGCAGCTATTTATAACCTGTACATGAATGCATGATTTAATGTAGTTAAATATTCATATGGTGAGTGCCAAGACTTTCTACAGAGCATTACTGCATGAGTCAAAGTGAAGGCAAATGCAGAGAACCACGGAACAGTTTGGACTGGAAGGGACCTTGAAAGGCCAACCCCCTGGCACAGGCAGGGGCACCTTCCACTAGCTCAGGGTGTTCTGAGTCCTGTCCCTGTTTCCCTCTGCACAAAATGGGGCTGAGCAGGGTTTGGTGGCACCTGGTGGCACTGTAACCTCCACCATGTCCCAACACAGCCTGAGGACATGGGACTCTGCTTCCTTCCAAAAAATGTGCTCAGGTGAGCATTGCTTGGGGCGTTGCCTCCACACACGGATGTTCCAGGCCATTATCCGGGGTTGTGGTTGTGTGTAGCCACGGGAAAACCTGAGTGCCATTGCTCCAACCACTCTCAGCCCTCCCTGCACCTCCTCAGGCTCTGCAGGAGCCACCACACGTAGGGATTTGCCACAAAAGACCTTGAATGGGCGTCTTCAAGGGATGCTGTACCTGAGCTGTTTCTGGAAGGACAAAGAGTTGACAGAGGTGCAGGAGGTGGGTGCTGCAGGTGCTGCCCCTGAGGCACAGGTGAGGTGGGATGGACACGGTCAAGTGTGGTCAGACACTTCCTGCTCTTTGGTGTCACTCCTGGCCATCTCCGGCCTGGCATTTCCTGCCCGGGGCCTCCAGTGGGAAAGGGCTGGTGCTGTCAGAGCTCCTGTCAACTGGGAAAGACCTGGAGAGAGCAGAGCTGCCAGGGCTGAGGGCCAGACCAGGCTGGTGTGTCCAGGGAGGATCTTCCACCAGTGGTGCTGGGAGTAGTTGCTCTGAACAGCTCGAGAATGGGTGAGTGGCTGTCTGTTTCTCCAGGAAAGTTGTGAACTATGGGAAAAAGTGTGTGGGAAGTGTGGCTGTGAGCAGAGCTTGGCCTGTGCAGGCTCTGCTGTGAGACTGCAGCATTTGCAAGGGAGACAGGCATTATTGGGCTCTTAGACTTTCCCTTGGGTGTGGTTTTGTCTGATCATACTCATGGAATCGTGGAGTAGTTTGGGTTGGAAAGCTGTGAAGACCATTTGTAGGGTTCTGGCCGCCCTCTTTGACTGGCTCCTTGTTGCTTTGGCTGTACAGGAAGGTCCCAGGTTTGTTTGTGATCCTGAGAGTGTTCAGTGAGTGGGATCCCTGGCTGCTGGCTGTTGTAAATACAGGAATGCAGGTTGGAAAACAGGAGAGAAAAAAATGATCGGGGACAACTATTATCCATTATCCATGGAACAGTGGGTCCCTCCCCTCTGTATCTGTCAGGATACTAAGTGGAAGCTGCTGTGCTGTCATGGTGTTGCTGGCACAGAGGCTGGTCCCAGCTCTGGTGCTGGTCCCTGTCCAGCCACGCTGGCCCTGGTTCCACAGCCACCGAACAGGGCCAAGCCATGTGCTGCTTTGCCATTTCCAAATTACTTCCTCAGTTTCAGTAATAACTCTATATACTCCCTTATCTCCAGTGGATGGTTTTCATCCCGTTTAAATTCGTGCCTTGTCCCCTCCTCTCCCCTTCCCCAGGGAACAGCATGCCCCTGTGCTGCACCCACCCCATGCCAGTCCCTAAGTGGCTGTGGCAGGGCTATGACAGGGACAGGTGGCAGCAGCTGGGGCAGGCCTGGCTCTCCCTGCTCCTGCCAGTCAGGGGTGGAGTTAACCCTTCTCAGAGCAGGACTGGGCATTTTCTCTCACCCAGACCTGAGCTCGGAGGGACAGCTCTGGTCTGTTGCTGGGAGCAGGAGCACCGGGGGCGGCCCAGGAGGGCAGGATCCATGGGGAACTCGGCTGCCATCCCAGCCTGTCCAACTGCCCCATCCCCACTGTTCCTTAGCGGCTCGTGTGGACAGAGTGTGCTGTGAGGTAGAGCCGGAGGGGCTGTGTGTGGAGCACCCCAAGGCCCCCAGTGCATGTGAGTTGTGGTGGTCACGACATTATGGAATAGTCAGGACAAATCCAGGCACTGATGCGAAGCCACTGGGAGAGGAGCTTGTCCCTGCGCTGCCGTATTTATCTGAATTGGAATTCGGAATGTTTACCTCAGTGTACATAGCTCGACCTTTCCCTGGGAGGAAAGGGGAATTGCATGGAGCAATCGCTGTCCCATCGCTTTGCCAAACTCCTCATCCTCTCCCAGCCAGGCTCTGTGTCGGTACTGACTGTCCCTCTTGGACCTTTCTAGGATGTGAATGGTAAAAATGTGAATATTTGTTGTTTACTTCCTTAGCAGAACTCCTGATGCTGTGTTTGTATGGGGAATCAGCCTGAGCAGACCCGTATGCAATCGGTTTTACTTTATTATAAACTGTATATGATGTACAAACTAATAAAAACTCAAATGACGACAGTGTCACTGTTGTTCTTGAACAGGCAGATGAAGAAGATATTCCAGCCGTGCATTCCAGTGCTGGAGTGCTGTGGGCACTGAGGGTGTGGGCTCCGTCGGCCCCTGGGCAGGTGCTGCCAGAGACCTTTTCGAGCTTTGGTGGAACAAACCCTTGAGGTTCTGTCAGGAGAGGCCCCGGCTGCTGCCAGTGTGGAAGCTGGAAGGGCTTCTCCATGGAGGGCAGGGAGTCACAGGTGATTTGGGTGGGTTTATAGCTCACTTTTTTATGTTACAATGAGAATTTATTATCATCCTTTGTTTTGGAACAGCAGGAACTATTTTGCTTTCCTAGCAGGGTGTTTGGTACTAGACAAGCCCCAGCCCAGCCCACGCCTCAAGCACGGTCAGTATTTACACTGTTAGTGTGGGTTAATGTCACTCTGCAGCTCCCCAGGCCCTGAGCCAGAGGTTGAGCTGGGACCTGACCTGGGACCATTAGTGGAGCTTCATGTTAAATAGTGCCCAAGAGCCACTGCCCCACTGGAGCGGAGCCTGGTGGAGCACAGACACAAGTTTCAGTAAAACAGATTTAATGACAGAAGTGCTGGGTCAGTAACTTCCAGCCAGGGTTTAGGTTCGAGCAGACTTGAGTTACACAGTTACGGTGCCTCCGCTCCCTACACTACAGGGTTACTCCAGCCTAACTCTTAACATTCAAGTGCATTAGAGGAAGGGAGTAAAATCTTGCATGAAGTGCAGTTCGGTACTTCAGACATGATTTTAGTTTCTATCAAATAAGATGGAAAAGATGTTATTTCATCTCTTCCATTTCCCTGCCAAGGCAGGATTGTTCCCTACAGGACAAGGACATGGGACTGTGCTTAGTCCATCTCAGGCAGAGGGAAGTGGCCAGAGCCACCACTCTCTGTCCTGGTGCTTCCTTTGTTTCCCCCTCAGTCTGTGGTTGGTGTCTTTAAGACATCACCTGGCACTGTGCCCTTCTCCAGGAGGAGCTGGGCTGGAGCCCGGCTGGGCAGCTGCAGGACTGGCCTGGGATCAGGGCTGCCAGGACCTGCTTCCCTCAGCAAGGTCTGTCCTTAGGGACCAAACCCTTGGTAAGGGCCACCCCTGACAGGAGTGAGCCACGCCTGGGTCTCGCTGGTCCTGACCCCGTAATCGACTGCCAGAATAGCCAAGGTCAGTCCCTGGGGGTGGGAGGGGAGGGACATCCTGCAGTTCCTTTGGCTTCAGCCCAGCGACTGGTGGGCTTTGGGCAGTGCCAACAGGTAAAGATGGAACGATTGTGGTTCAGAGGGAACCGATAAAAGCCCAGAGTTGATCTTCCTCCAAGGAAGAAAACAAGCAGGACACCCTGACTCTCCCATTAAAATCCATGGCAGTTTCAGTCAGGAGTTGCTTGTTTTCTTCCTTGTCTCAAGGCTGATAACTCTCCCCAGGGGCTTCACACTGGGGTGGGCAGAAGGGTTGACTTTAGTAAAGGTACAATTATTTCTCTTTACACTTTAAGGTTACAGGAGTTACTTGCCTTTTAAAAACAAACCCAGGAGCTGCCCTGCCCACACTCCTAGATGATGGTGCAGGAGCTAAAAGCAGAGCCCCGTTTGTTGGTGCTCTGTGTTGGCACGAGCTTGCCCTTCCCGTAGTACCCCGAGAATATCGCCCTCACATCGATCTTTTTAGAGAGGACGAGCATCCACATACCGTTACCGAAATACAGCAGTTTCCCTCCTCCAATTTCCCCCACTTGCTCCCCTTTGTTCCCCGCCTTTTCCAGCTTCACGAACTCCAGCAGGTCAAGGCCAGTCTGCACGGCCTCGACGCCGTTGGCGCAGCCGAGGGTGATGTGGGCGCGGCTGCCCCGCGGGAGGTTGTCCGTGGGCAGGATCTTGTCGGCGTCCCCGGGCCAGAGCAGCAGCTGCTGCTCGCTCAGCTCAATGCGAGCCCCGACAGTCTTTGTGGTGATGAACAGCGCCGAGATGGAGAGGGTGAAGCCTTTGCCATAGGAAGCCTTCACAGCCTGGAGGAGAGGGGGACACGCACATGGGACAGAGTCGGTGTCTGTGGGTGGCACTGCACTGGGGTCACCGTCCCCAGGCTCGGGGGATGTGGCTGCTCACAGCAGATCTTGCTGTGACACAGTTAAAATACCAAGGGCAAGGAGAAGATCAGGGCCTGACATTCCAGCTCCATCTTTTATCCTTCACAAATTCCAATATCTAACTTGGGCTTATCTGCCCTGAAATAATCTGGGAGTGTAAATACCTCAACTCACCATCACTCAGCTCATGCTGCTGGAGATGGTGCTGGAGGAAGGGGGTGATGGGGTGGGGAGGTGGCAGTATTTTGTTTGCAAATAGGAAACAGTCCCCATCTCCACAATTCTGTTTTCTCCTGCACAGACCATGTGGACGTGGTTCCTTTCCCTGTGTTTGGCCTCTGGCTCAGAGCAAGACCCATCCCCAGCCCACCCTGAGGCTCGTGGGCTGCCTGCTGGGGAGGGGGGGAGGGAGGGGCACTGGGGGTGTGGGGAGGGGTTGGGACCCCAGCACTCACTTCCTGCTGTGCATATTCCTCAGCTCCAGCCGCTTTTCCAAACTCGGTGTATTTAGTGGTGCAGTGCAGGACCCCGGGTGGCCTCTTCACAAAGTAGCTGGTGAGATCTATTTTTATTTTGGGATCATCAATAGCAGAAGCAACTGCAAATACAGGTAAAGAATGTCACTGTCACAAAGTGATCTCCCCCAGTGTCGCCCCACAAGTCCCATCTCAGGTCCCTTTCCCACCCTGTCCTTCACCTCATCTCTCTGGCAGCTGAGGAGCACTCGAGGGGTGCCTGAGCCCCTCCCTCCCCCCGGGCTCACCACGGATGGAGCCAGAGAACAGAAGCTGCTGCACATCATCAGGGCTCATCTCAACCCCTGTGATGTGACAGTCCCTTAAGGGACAGGATTGTTCAGCCTTTTCTCATTTCTCTCTGACTCTTTGCCTTTTTCCCACCCAACCCATTGGAACAGGGAACAATCCAGGACCCCACATCCTGCTGCTGCCACCCAAGCCTGGCACCCTGTGGGGCCAGAGCTGAGCACACTTCCTGGGGAAAACCCCTTAGTTAATTTTTACTTTAAAAAGCAACTTTGGCAGCAATGGGTGTCAGGTTAATAGCTTTAAAAAGCTTTTCTTGTTGACATCTTTAACTAGAAATGGGCTTTAGAAGCTGATCAAGTCAAGGGGTAAGAACATGGTAAGACAACATCTATACATACAGTATTTACTCTCCTTTTTGAAGGCTTTGAGACTCCCGAGCTCATCCAAGAAGGCCTGGCCAGCCTTCCTCAGGATCTCCGAACTTCTTTTGCTCAAAAACCACCCAAAATACATGGGGAGGAATTCCTTCTCCAAGCTTGGCTTCATCTTCTTCAGCTCTTCCACAGACAGTTTCCATTGATTCTTGTCCTTCAGCTGGGGGCAATCCAAGCGCCAGGGGGTTTTGGGCTCGGCGAAGATGACTTTGTACCGGTACTTGTCAGCAATGTCAAAGAGCTGGTCCAGCCGTTCCCGCTCGTGGTGAGTGTCGTCCAAAACGATGATGCTGATCTCCCGTTTGCAATAGTCAACTAGATCCTCATCCACCTTGGAGTACTCTTCGGGAATGGAGCTTCTTACTAGCGGTGTAATTTTGTAGTGATCGACAGAGATGACCTTGCAGGCATCTTTGTACCGATTGTGGATGGCCTGGGCCAGGGTGGACTTCCCGCTGCCAGGCAGCCCTCGGAGGATGAAAAAGGTTTTGGATTCCTTGAGCGTGGAGATGGTGTCTTCATCGTCCAGGAACGGGAACTGCAAACTCTCAGGTCTCTCTTTCGCTGATTGAGTAGACATTTTTCTAAATATTTTAGGCAGGAAAGTGTGACTCTTCTTGGAGAAGCCTCTGTTCTGAAATGGAAGGAGAAAACACGTTGCAGGGCAGGAATCCCAGAGACCTCGTGGCCCCACTGGGACCTTTACTGGGAGAGATGGGGCACAGGGAGCATCTCCCCCCACCCCACCTCCCCTCACTCGGGTGCCCTGCTGGGCTGACACCCCTTCCTGCCACAGCTGCCCCAGCTGGTCCCACGGCAGGGACCTGTCCCTCCTCAGGGCTGAAGGTGCAGCCCCGCTCCCCTCTCCGGCCCCGGCAGCTGCGGTGCTGCCACACCAGGAAGGGGAAATTTTACGCACCACGTGGCAGCAGCTCAGGCAGAGCTCCCTGTGTGACACTTCTGGTCTGAACACTCGAACAAACCCGTGTGGCTGCCGGATGCAAAGGGCGCAGCAAGACCTGGGGAAGTCCCAGCAGGTGGCCAGAGCTGCCACATTCTCATCCCTTCACCTGAATCACACACTCCATCCCCTGGGAAGAGGCTGTTTCCTAGAGCAGCCCGCGGGGATGACGCTGGCTCCCTGAGCTGCACTGAGGATCGGCACCCGAGCGCCTCGGAGGAGGGAGGGTATTTGGGCTTCCAGGAGAGCCAAACCCCGCCCTGCAGGTGCCGGGCAGAACTCGAAAGTGAAACCTCGAGCGCAGAAGGAAATCGCTGTGTTTGGCAGCAGCGAGCGGCAAACGCCACTGGGAGTTGGCGCGGGCTCTGCCTCCCTTCCTGCCAGCGGCTCCGATAGCTGGAATCCCAGATTAATTCCCAGAAGGGCCTGGGAAAACACGGGGCTGGAAGGAAAGGAGGGATTTCTCCAGCCGTGTGAGTTCGCTATAGCTTCAATGGGGCTGCCACGGTTTTTTGGGTCAATACATGAACTCTACAGCTGCCTCCAGGCCCGCTGGAGCCAAAGGCCATGGGAGTGATGCCCAAGGAGTGAGTTTTGCCCTTGATGTTAAATCGAGAGGTGTTTCTTAAAATGTAACTGCTCTGCTCGTGGCAGAAAAACGCTTTTCCTCTTTGCGGAGAGACGCTGTTGTGGTTTAAAAAAAAACAAAAAAACAAAAAAAACCCTAAAAAAATCAAACTACTTTTTAGGTGATGAATTTCCGCATCTTTGTTCCAGAACGCGGGGCTGAGTTTTAGTTCCAAATGCGCGGGGAGCAGGACCAGGACCCCACAGCCGCTCGCCCTGGCGGGGACCCGAGAGCAGCGGGGACCCCCGCGCTGCCCTCCCCGCGGGCTCGGGGCTCCCGGGTCCCCACGGAGGAGGAAGATGTGGGTCACCAGGAGCGCCGGCCCTGCTCGCGGCACGGGTGTCCCGCTGGCCGGGGGGGTCGCCCGGCGCTGTCCCCGCACGGCGCTGTCCCCGCACGGCGCTGTCCCCGCACGGCGCTGTCCCCGCACGGCGCTGTCCCCTCGGGGCGGGGGCCGCTGTTCTGCCGCGGCAGCTGCCGAGGGGACTGAGGCGCTTTTCAGCCACGCGAACAAAGGAACAATCGCGGGCCCCCCCGGGCCATTGTTCGCCGCCGGCTCGGGGACAAGGGGCGCCTTCACGGCCCGGGCGGGGGGGACAAAGGCCCCGCGGGGTGCGGGGTCCCGCCGGACAATCCCCCATTGAGCCCGGCCCGGCCCCCCCGCCCGCACAAAGCTCCCGCTTGTCCCGGGCTCCCCGCGGGACGGGGGGCTCGCCCCGGGCTGCCCGTGCCCCAGCGCCCCCCGGGCTGTCGGCACCCCCGGGATGGAGCCGCGGGGGCTCCGGGGCCGCTCTGGGGGCTCCGCCGCCCCCGCGCCCTCCCACTCTCAGCGCCCACGTGTCGGCGATGCCGCCGGCGCTTCCTCCCCCCGGTTCCATCGGGGGACCCTCTCCGGGCGGCCCCGGCCCCGGCCCCAGCCCCCGCCCCGCTTACCATGGTGAGGGCAGCGGCTCCGGGGCTGCCGCCGGTGCGGAGCGGCGCGGGGGAACAGCGGCTCTGGGGCGGGCGCAGCCGCCGCCCCTTTCATAGCGCCGGGGGCCGCCCGCCCCGCGGGGCCGGGCCGACCCTCCCCCGGGGCGGTGCGGGGTCCCGGGGCTCAGCCCCCGCCCTGCCCGCCCGCCGGTCCCGGAGATGCTGCCGGGACAGAGCCCGGGAGAGGGGATACGGAGAACCCGGAGGGGACGACTCAGCCCAGCCCTTTCCCTGCTCAGGACACGCCGCTCCAGTGCTGGGTATGCCTCTTGTTCAACATTTATTTAATCTTCCCGCCTCTACTCTAGTTTTCCCCGTCGCTCTCCTTTATTTCCTTGTCCGTTTCCCCATCTTCAGCGTTTCCCTGCACTTCTGTATCATTTACGGCTTCTTCTTTTGGCTTTTCATCTTGATTTCTCATTTGTTGTTCCCCTTCTATCTTCTCTCTGTCCTTCTCCCCATCTTTAGCATTTCCCTGTGCTTCTGTATCGTTCCCGGCTTCTTCTTTTGGCTTTTCGTCTTGATTTCCCATTTGTTGTTCCCCTTCCTCCCTCTCTCTGTCCTTCTCAAGTTTGTTTTCTGTGTTTTCACGGCTGGAGTCACGACCTGGGGAGGGATAAGCAAACTTAAGCCAAGCCCCAGCACTCGGCAGTCAGGCACAAGAAAGGCCCCCGGGCTCCCCCACCAGGAATCTCTCGCTCGCAGGAGCCCCGGTTTGCTGGGACAGGAGGGCACAGGTCCCTGCCAGGGGGAGGGCCGGGGTGTCGGTGACACCGGCCCGGGGTGCAGGGGACACTCGGTGAGTGCTGCCATCTCCCGCTCCGAGCTGGGCATGGCCGGAACTGGGAGCACAGCTGGAGGAATGCTGGACTCCCACTGAAATTTAAACTCAACACTTGGAAGGAAAAGGGTGCTGTGGGAATTCTAAGGTGCTCCAGAAGAGGAAAGCGGGGAGCTTTTCCATTTCTGGGTGCAGAGATGTGAACGACAATACCTTTCTGTGAAGAAACTCTTGCTTCTTTGCTGCTTTTTCTCAGCTGCTTGATGAAGCTTTTGCTCACCTTATCCAAGGCCTGAAAGGGATGTGGCTCTTAATAAAAGCCCCAGAAATGCAGTCACATACCCCAGTTTTTCCTGGGTTTTTTTGCTCTCTGCTATCATTACCTGGTCCTTTCCTACTGTAAACCCCTTCATTTCTCTGGCATTACTGCCTGGAGTATCCCAGCTGGAATAACAGCTGCTCACGGATGCTGCCCTGAGCTTCTCCTCCCTGCAGCAGCCCCCTTACCGCAATGATGGTGTTTTGAGCCTCTTGGTCAGGCACGAGCTTCGCCTTCTCCAGGGCCTTTTCAAAGTTCAAGATTGCAGACCGGTAATCCTTTAATTTCACTGGAACAGACAAGGATATCAGCTGGTTTAACCCAGGATGAAGAGAACAACTAGAGTTAATCAAGCCAGTCTTGATCTGAGCGGGTGCTTTGGCTGTTAAATCCCAGAGGTGTTTTCAGGCTGGCTTCTCCACCCTGACACCAAAACCTGTGCCCACAACTTTACCTTGTGCCTGTGCCACCAGCACAGTAGCATGGAGCTGCCACTCCACATCTCCCTCTTCATCTGCTGACTCCAGAGATTTCTGTCCACAATCTTGGGCTGTTGCAGCTTCACCCAGCTCAAGGTAACACCGGCCAATTTCGTGGAACAGCCAGGCCTTCTCCAGGCTAGATTTTGCCATGGGAATCCTCTCCTCCCAGCTTCAAGCGGAGTAAGACAGACAGTTATCAGCTCTGACTGGGTGCAGTTATGGTTCAGCCACTGACTGGATAACCAAGGGCTCAGGTATGGAAAGTTCCCCAGCCCCTGCTGCAAAGCCACGGCCTGGGTCCCTGCGAGCCCCCCTGCCTTTCCTGGGGCTGTGCTTACGTGTGGATGGCCTGCTGGAACCTGCCGGTCCGGACGTAGAGGCGGCCGATGCTGTCCAGGGCCCGGGACACGGCGGCAGGCAGAGCACTGTGACAGGGAGACAGAGGCACTGTGGCACTGACACTGTCCTGCTCCCAGCTCAGGCTGGCCTTCTTCAGCCTCATGGTCCCTGTGGTGCTCCCCATGGCCTTGGGGAAGTGTTGGGGAGTAAAGGGCCCAGGTCAGACTGAAAGTCATGAAGTGAAGGTCAGTCTTTCTGGCAACAGACCCCCTGAGACACAGGGGAAATGGTTTAGCTTTGTCTTTGATTATTAATTTTTTTGTGCAAATCTAGCATTCCTTGTAAAAGTTTTTCCACTTTCCTTTGCCTCAGTTTCCCTCTGGGTCCACGACACTCATTTCTGCCTTCTGAAGGGAAGACCCAAAAATGTATCTGCAATGTGTCTGAAGGCACCAGCCCTGCTCCCTGTGCTCGGACCAAGCTTTGCACCCTGCCACAGGCAGCTCCTGTAACAACGGAGTCTGTGGACTTTAATTTTTTCCCTTAATTATCATCGTTCCCGTCTTTGGAAGTGGCTTTACTTACTCTTACCTTAGAGATGGAAAAACCTATGAGTGGAGCAGATAAACGCGACGGGAATCGTGGAATAACAGACTGGTTTGGGTGGGAAGGGACCCTATGGATCACCCAGCTCCAGCCGCCCGCCACGGGCTCATTAACGCGAGCCCGTTAATTAATGGGTCGTTTGAGTCATTTAAGGGCGTTTCCAGCCGCCGCCGCCAGAGGGCGCGGCCCGCCCGTCACCGCGGCCTTTGGGTCCTTAAAGCACCTTCACCGCCTGCAAAAAGGTCCCAAACCCGAGTATTTCCTCCTGCCTCTCTCCTGCTAATTCCTGCCTTTACCTGGCCTGCCTGCGGAGTGGGACCACAAGGAGAGAGGCTGCCGTTTCCTAAACCAACATTCATTTCCAGAGGGATAAGTGAAAATGAGAACCAACCAGTCAGTGACATTTTGAAAGCCTGGTGCAGTATTGGCAAAAATAACCCCCAAATCACTTAAATTCAAGCCACTGTTCCCTGTTTTCTCCTGTGCTTTGCAAACTGTTACTGAGACTACATTTTGGTCCACTGTGGTTCAGCTGGAAGAGCCGTGGGATGTGTCTGGTGTGGGCAGGTAAGGGCACCTGGGAGAAACCTTTACTTCAAGCCACTGTCATGGTCTGAATGAAAAGGGTTTTAAGACAAAATTTAGCAGAAAACTGGTGCAATTTCAAGCCTGAGTTTCCTGGGAAGGAGGTGCTTGCTCAAGGCTCAAGTGCTGAGACTGGGACTTGTGTTCTTTTGCTTTGTTTCAGCAGAGGTTTCGATGTGCCCTGTGCTCTGGGTCCTTAAAATCTGCTTCAGGCTCTTTCTTCTTGAAAGAGTGAAAATAAAAAGTCACCAGAGACCCCGCTACTTGGGCAGAGCTGTATGTGTGGCCCTGTTAAAACTTCAGATGAGAATTACACCATTACCTAACGCTAAAACACCTCCATTAGGGGTACTTTCCCCTTTCCTCACCCACTGATCTTCCCAGCACTTACTTCTGCCTGGCACAATCCAGATCCCTCTTATAGCTGCGCAGAGCTGCCTCCATCTGCCCCAGCTCCATCTGCGCGTTCCCAATGCAGCTGTGGAGGTTCCCAATCAGTTCATTCTTGTTGGGAACTTCATCCTCTGTCCACTCTTGTATTTTTTCCAGCATACGCTCAGCTTTTCTGCAGCTTTCCTCAGCAGAGCCTCTGGCCAGCACTGGGGACAGGGAGCAGAGTTTGACACAGGGGTGTGACACAGAGATATTGAGAAGCTGTAGATTCCCCATCCCTGGAAGTGTTCCAGGCCAGGTTGGAAGGGGCTTGGAGCAACGTGGTCTAGCGGAAGGTGTCCCTGCCTATGGCAGGGGGTGAAGCTGGATGACAGTTAAGGTTCCTTCCAACCCAAACCATCCTGGGATTCTGTGATAGTGGGGGAGGGAGACCTGGTGCAGTGGGTAACCCTCAGACAAAGCCTGGGAACAGTTAGAGCTCCCCACAGCAGTGGGAGGCACTCAGCTTCCAGCCAAGAACCTACTCAGCTCAATGTCCTCCATATTCTTGGTGATGGATCTGGCAGCCTGGGCGGGTTTCCGTTTCCTGACCCGGATCCACCTCTGCTGCCGGAGCCGGCGCTCGTACAGCCGGGCATAGATGGGCTTCTCCTGCTGCCAGAAGTCCCGGCGCTGGCTCAGGTAGGAGATGCCATCCAAAACCAGGTCTGCGACTTTGCCTCCCTGCCTTGTGCTGGTCTGCATCAAGTCTGGAAATAAGATAAGGCAGGACCCACGTGAGTATTCATGGACCTGAGCTGCAGCTCACTGGAGAATTGCTTGGGAATGTTCTGGTCTGACACAGACAGCCCTGGAAACTAAAGTGTTCCAGGCTCCTCAGAGCTGAGGTGATGGGGGAGTTACCAGCATTTACAACAAACCCACAGAGGATTCACAGCCCCATCAGCAGCGCTCGGCATGGAGTGCCAAGTGCCAGTGGGTTTGTCATTGTGACAGAAGTTCAGTCACTTGTAATGAAGCTGTTTCTCCTTCCCATTTCATCAGCACAGGTTGCTCTGTGTTGATTTACCAATGGTTATGGAGCCTGACATTTGATGGGGAAGAAAATAAGCCCATAGCTGTTTAATGTTGGACCTGGGTCCAAAACACCTTCATTCTGCAGACCCCTGCCCATGTCCACACCACTGTGAGCAGCACGTGCTTCATGAGCTCTGGTACAAGTAAGGAAGAGTCACAGGGACAAAAAAGAAGAAAAATGTAAAAAAGAATTAAAAAAACATAAGAGAAAAAGAAAAATAGAACCTGCTTAGCTAAACACAATAGAGAAACACCTTCATCCTTGAGCAACTTCTCCAGGTAGAACTTGTCATCATAAAGCTGTCCCAGAAGCTGTCGCTCTGTTTTTGGATTCTTCACACGCTCCTGCTTCCTTGTCCCTTTTTGATCCTTAGTCGGTTTCTTGTGTAGTTTCTGGTTGGTTTTCCTGCTCTGCAGTGAGAAAAAAAGCAAAGGGAGTTGGGAGAGATCAGTGGGAACACTGCAATGAGCAGAATTCTGTTACGCTCCATATAAGCCAGCTTATTTTTTAATTAAAGGCAAAAAGTCAGTGTCTCACCAGCTGCTTTGGTTATGAGCAACCAAAATTCTGCAGCCAATTGTGCTGCCTCAGGACCAAGAGGGTGTTACAGGAAGAGCAAGAACTAGTTCTGGCCTCTTGGAGGAACAAGAGCTACTGCAATGGAGCACCCCGAAGTGAAGCAATTGAGAAAGTGTCCATTATCAAAACCGTGACCCTTCAACATCCTGTAAACCCAACGTCAATACTGGAGCTCACTGCACCCTGCCGACCTCCGGGCTGTTACTCATTAGCCTTGGATGGGCAACAGGCAGCAACCCCAGGAGCGGGCTGGGGAGGAATTGCAGACTGGGCTTTGCTCCTCCACGGTGGCTCTTCCATGACCTTCTGCCTTCTCCTTTAAATTCTGGGTGCTTTGAGCCAGACCTGCATTCGAAGCAGGTGAGATAAACACTCAGGATGGGTCAGTGTGTTTTAACGCTCAGGGGACCCTTCAGCAGACCTGCCAGCACTCATGTCCCTGCAGGAACTGTCTCCCTCCTCGTGCCCATTTCAGGCAGTTTTAGCACTACAACTACTCTAGAAGGTTCTCCAGCAAGAGCTCTGTGCTGTACCTCTGCCTGCCTGCTCACGAAGCCCAGCTCCTCCCTGTTCTCCAGCTTCAGCGAGGCTGGATCTGCAGACACAGAGGAAACCCGTGTTAGTGACCCCCAACAGCACTGCAGGGTCTTGTGAGTAAAACGCCCACAAAGGTGCCAAGCCCAAAATGTTCGGTTTGAATTGAAGCTTTTCTAATTCTTTCCCATGGAACAGGGAGTGTTGGTGTGTTCAGGGCGCAGGGAATGCAGCTCATCCACCAGCTCCTCTCGGGATTTTAATTCCTATTTCACACAGCAGCTGCAGCTCTCATTGCAGTATTCCTAAAGACAGGCTGCATCCTGCGTGGAAACTGAGGAAGGAGAAGGATGCAGGTTCTTCTGGGGAATCACAGCTGGAGTGTAAAATGGCAGGAAAGCTCCGAGCACAGGGAGCTTCTGCAGTCCAGAGAATTATTTTAAAGGTTTCTCCACTGACATCAGGGCAAAACTCTCGCTGTGTTTTCACCTGCCCCTGGGGAGGGGAGGCTCGGGTCCAAGGGAAGGACAGAGCTTCCCAGGCCACAGCAGCAGGATTCCCTTTGGCACAGCCATCGGGCCCAGACCAGCAGTGTGAGCACAGGCGGATCATGGGGGCATCTGTTCCCAATCCTGCTGGGTGAAGCACAGTCAGGGAAGCACTTTGTGGATGTGCCATGTTAATCTGTGTGCATTTCCCAGCTATTCAAACATCCAGGTCCATGCTGATCTGTTTCCTTGCTTCCCTATGTCTTGGAGCTATTGACTTATTTTTAAAAGAAGAGTCTTCTATTCTTTTAATCTGCTCCCATGCCTGCAGTCCATGGGTTTGAGGGAAGTTAGAGATATTGCCTCGGGATATTGAGCCTGGGAAGATTCCAGCTGGGAGCTGTGGCAATACCTGATCATTGTGCTAAGCTCAGGAAGCAGCAGGGATGGAGGAAAACAAGCCAGATTTGAAAACTCTCCCTGTTTTTTAAATAATGATCCCATATGAAAGTGCTGCAGGCTCTGGTGCCACCAGCACATGAGTTAATCCCTGGCACTGGGGGAGGGCTGGAGTTTGGAAATTTCGGGGGCGTGAGGCCCCGACCTATCTGGGGATCTGGGCAGGGTGTGAGCGGGGCGTGCCGGGCGCCGGGCAGGGATAGGCTCGGGATGCACCGGAGCAGTTCCAACCCGCCGGGCGGGTTTGGCAGCCCCGGGGCAGCCAGCACAGCTGCCCCCTGCACGTGTCAGGGGTGGCAGCCCCAGGTGAGGTGTGTGTGCCCCAGAGAGGGACACACGCTGCCTGTGCCCGCCAGTGTGGCTGAGGGAAAAGGGACAAGTTTTCCATTTGTTTTGAAGCCCATGGGGTCCTTGGCCTTTCTGTCTCTGCAGGACCTGTTCGGTGATCTGAGCCAGAAATGATGAAAGCAGAGCTCATTGCAAGAGTCAACAGTTTCACTGCTCTTGTGCAATGGAATTTGGAGGAGAGTCAGGATTTCGGGAGGCCAGTCTCAGGCAGCATGGCACATTTCATTCCAAACTTTGAATATTGGGATAAAGATCTCAGAATGGATTCTGTAATTAGTGCTGGATGTAGATCATAGAATCAGAGAGTCCCATCATGGTTTAGGTTCGAGGGGACCTTAAAACTTAGCCCAATCCCCTTGCCATGGGCAGGGACACCTCCCACCAGCCCAGGTTGCTCCGTGTCCCATCCAAACTGGCCTTGGACACTCCCAGGGATGGGGCAGCCACAGCTTCTCTGGCCAACCTGTGCCAGGGCCTGCCCACCCTCACAGGGAAAAATTTCTTCTCAAAATCCCAATTAACCCTGCCATTTGTCAGTGTGAAGCCACTCCCCCTTGTCCTGGCACTCCAAACCCCTCCAAATAGTCTCTGTCCACCTTTCTTCTCGGCTCCCTTCACACACTGGGAGGCCACAATCAGGTCACTGGTGACATGAGCTGCTCTGGTCTGTATTCCCTGGAACGTTTCCTTGGTGGCTTTGGAAATTTTAGTGTCAGGATTTACCTACAGAACAGAAGGGATCAGACACTGTGTACGAACGGGTGCTCAGGGGGGGAAAGGAAGGAGAAAAGAGCAGGGCTGGGCTCTTTGTGGTGCTTCTGGATTCATCTGCCACTGACCACATGGACCCAAAAGCAGCAGGACTGTGGTATGAAGCTCTGGGGCCACTGGCAGAGCTGATTTGCCATTGACTGTGCCCTGAGCAGCACCAGCCAGGCTCGGGGCGGGGGGTCACAAAGTGGCACTTCTTACTCCCAATGCAGTTGATAATTGCCTCCTCCGCCTTGTTGATGCCCAGCTGGAACTTGTGCAGGTCTGGGCGGAGCCTCCGGCCTCGATGGTAAAACACCAGCGCGAACTCGAAGTCCCCCATGGTGTACAGTGTCTCTGCTTTTTGGTAGAGTCCCTAAAACGACATTTGGGGAAAGAAATTCCTAAAAAGAGGGGAACAAAGTTTCGTAAATCTCAAGTAATTCCTGCCAGGCAGAAGTGAGAGCCCCGGGGGTGTCACAACCTGAGCAGAATAAGCCCCGGTCCTGGAGCTGACTGAGCCCCTCCACGGCCCGAGCAGCAGAAACACCAGCAGTGCTGGGAGGGAGCTGTTCCCTCGCAGACCCAGGCCAGCCCTGGGCTACCCCACTCCTACCGCTTCCTCGGGTTACCTCGCAGAACGTTTTGTCTTTTTGGAGTGAGTCTTCGGCATCCTTCAAGGAGCTTTCCGTGTATCCAAGTTTCAGGAAACACTTGGAGCGGGTGACGAGGCACTTCTTGTCTCCTGCCCTCAACTTCAGCGCCTGGAACCACAGACAGGGACGTTGAGTGCAGGTATTTGATGCCACCTGCACAATCCCCACGTGGATCTTGACGATGGATGAGGATAAAACCACAGGGGTTTTACTGGAAAGAGCCTTCTCTTGCAGTTCTCAGGTTCCCTGCGCTGCAGGCCGACACCTCCTGGGGACACGTCCCTCCGTGCCACCTCCCCCCGCCGCCGGTGCCACGTTCCTCCCGAACCGAGTCGCGGGCCCCCACGGCCGCCCCGCACGTGGAGGCCCCTCCCGCTCCGGGCCGCCCAGTGCCCCCGGGCCGCGCCCCTGCCGCCGCGCCCTCACGTTGTTGAAGCAGCCCAGGGCCTTGCGGTACTGCCCGCGCCGGCTCAGCGCGGTGCCCTCGGTGAGGAGGCTGCCGAAGGTGACGATGGGCCCGGCCTCCGGGTCCGCCATGGCCGCGCGGCGCCGCCGTTGCCTGGTAACGGCTGCGCTTCCGGTCGGGAGCCGCGCCCCGGATGTGACGTCGCGGCGCGCCCGCCCCGGTGCCCACGTGGGGCTCCCGTGTCCCGGTCCCGGCCCCGGTTCTGACTCCGAACCCGGTGCCCGCCCGGCGGTGCTCGCTGCTGGGGGGGCGCCTTCGCCGGCGGTGCCGGTTTTTCGGGGCCGTTCGGCTCTGGCGGGCGGCCCCGGTACCGTTTTCCCCTCTGCAGTGGCCGGTCCTGGTCAAATAAATGACTACCGGGAGGTGCTGCCGGTTCCTTCCCGCCCGCTCTTCGTTTTGGCGCTGGGCGAGACCCCGCTCGAGGCGCTCCTGCCCAGTGACTCGGGGCGGGGGCAGCGCCGGTGCCGCTCGGGGCCGGGCCGGGCCGGGCGGCGGGGGCGGGAGGCGGCGCGGGCGCTCACGCCAGGGTGGGGAGACACGGGGCGCTGGCAGGGGAGGCCGCGGGGACACACCCCGTGCCGCGGGGGGAGCCGGGCGGGGAATTTCAGCCACTTTAAGCGTTCGGGAGCTTTTCCAGGGGATATTTTCCTCCCTGGCCCCGCCGTTCCCAGCGGGGGGTGGGCGGGAGCGCCGTGTCCGGGGGGGCTGCGGCGGGGCCGTGACGCTGTCACGGGGACAGGGCTGCGCCGGGCGGAGACCCCCGGTCAGCGGGTTAGTCACAGGCCGGGAATACGGCGGGGTGGGCATTTCTGGGAAGCGGGAGAAGCCGTGGGGGCCGCCGGTGACGTCACGGGGGGGCCGGTGACGTAAGCGGCGGGGGGTCACGGCCGCGGGCGGGGCGGAACTACGACTCCCATAGGGCCTTGCGGCCGCGGCCCACCGGCGGCGGCCAATGGGGGGCTCGGGGCGGGCGCGCGCGGCGGCGGCGGCGGCCAATGGGAGGCGGCGGCGGCCGTAGCCCGATGGGCCGGGAGGCCGCGCCGGGCGAACAAAAGGCGGCGGCGGCGGCGGGGCCGGGAGCGGAGCGGGAGCGGAGCGGGGCCCGGACCCGGGTGAGTGCCGGTGGGAGGGGGATCTGCCTGCCCGCCGGCCCGGCCCGGCCCGGCACGTGGCGGGGCCTCCCGGGGCCGCACCCGGGCGGCAGGGGAGGGGTCTGCGGGCCGGGGTGGTTCCGCCCGGCTCCGGTCCCGGTCCCGCCGGCGGGCTGCAGCGCGTGCGGCCGGGCCGGACCCGACCGGCCCCGCCGCCCCTGCCCTTGCGGCCGCCGCCCCGCCGGGGTCTCCGGGCAGCGGTGCCGGGGTGCGGGCAGGGATCACCGAGCGGCTCCGCGCCGTGCTTTGCACGCCGCTTCCCTTCCCACCCCAGTCCCGGAGGAGAGTGCCTGGAGGGACCGCCCCGCGGCAGGATCCCGCTGTTCCCTTCCCCTGCGAGCAGGGGGGGTGCGCAGCCCGTGTGTCGCTCCCTGCCCCGGGACAGCTGGCTGTGCTCCAGCCTCTCCTGTTTGCTGCCCGCAAACAGCTCCTGTTTGTCTTGCTGCTTTCGAAATTCTCATCCTGCTCTGTAGACTCTCCCATCTCTCTGCTGAACTGCTTGTTTTCTGCGGTGGTGCCTAAAGACTGAAAACTGAGGTGCATCCTGAATGTCCTGTTCTGATCCCTAACTGGGTTTGGAGGTCAGAGTATCAGCTCTGCTGTCCAGTGCTGTGCTCCAAACCCCGTTCAGCTTCCTGCATGTGAGGTTCTGCAGCTCCCTCCAGGTAGCAGGGCTTTTCTCCCCATTCCAGTGCTGCCTGAAGTGATTCATGACAGCCACGGCTGGGAATTCTGCCCAACTATGCAGACCAGGGAACCCACAGCTGCCATCTGCTGTGCAAGTGACATGGGAAGGATCTAAGGAATAAGCTTGTTAAGGATCTTCCCCAGGGCTGCAGAATAACATGGTCTCTAACAACAGGACTCCAAATTCCCTGCTCGTGGCATTGGGCACGCACCAGGGGTGTGGAGCCCATCCGCTGCTCCCTGTTAGCCACACTAACCCAGTCCATGGTCCCTTCCCCTGCCTGGCTGCTCTCTGATGTTCTGTGTGTGCAGGGAGCCTCCCCCAGCGCTGGGCACTCAGCACCTGCTTGCATCACCCCTTTTCCCAACCGTGGCGCCGGGACCGTGACCCTGTGCTGAGCCCTCACGGTGCTCTGGTGAAACACGCGGGTCTGCCAGGTGGGAGCTGATGTAACTCTTGGTGCTGCCGTGGGCTGAAAATACTGGCTGAGCTTGAACTGCGTTAATAAGTGACCTGGGATGGAGTGGGGAGACTGCTTTAGCATGTGGGTTTGTTGACATAGTTCTTGGGAGAGCAGGCATGAAATCTTCGCTGAGGAGGAAGTCCTTTCCTCCTGGCAGAAGCACTGTTCGGGTGTGATTGGAGTATGGTACCCATCTGGGTCGGAGAGAATTCCACGTGTGAACACAGACTGGTGAAGATAAGTTACACCTCTGTGACCAGAAAAAGTTTGAAGAAAAACAAACCAAATCAGTGTCTTTTAATGCTTTTTCTCCCCTTGCAGAGGAGACTGTCACGCTGAGTTAGTGCCACATCACTGATCTCTTGGGAGTCAGGGAGACTTTACCTGGATTCTGTGTCAGGAATGTTTCTCCGTTTGTGTTTCCTTTATCTCTGTTGCATTCCCTTCAGCTGGGTGCTGATGCATTGGGGCAGATGTATCAATTGTATCACAGCAAATACAACATCCAGCTCTAGGATCTTTGCCTGCCTTTCGCTGCTGTTTTTCTCTGTCAGTATATTCAGGGATTGCTCCTCAAGCATAAACTTCGTGGCATATTTGACAGGTATTGTTTTGAGGGAATAAGTGCTGCTGACCTCCCAAAAATGTGCTCTAATCCATGTCTCTTACTTGCTCTGGACTTGGTAGCAAAGGCTGGAATCCAGCACTTCTTGATTCGGTGGGTATGGATGATGAGAGAAAGGGCCCTGAGGTGTTGCAGGGAAGTTGTTTGTATTGGAGCCTCAGTAAATGAACGCAAATCTGTGGCACTTCCAGAAAGAATTTATTCTTAAACCAGTCAAACCACTTGCACTTGTCAAACCAAGACAAGGTGTGTGACATCCATTCAAGGGAGCTCTGCTTCCTAAGCCAAGGACAGTGTGCTTCAGATGCGGGAGTGGCCCTGGTGACCCAGGCTGACCCGAGAGCTGACCCTGCTTTGAGCCTGAGATTGGGGTGGGTATCATCCTGAGTCCCCTCTAACCTGAACTATTCTGTGATGTTACATTTTAACTGGAAACTTCAGCATATGCTGTGGGAAATGCTTTAAACTTGGTAGGTTTGGCCAGCAACCAGCTGTGTTTCCATCACAGACCCTCTGAGGAAAAGGCAGGGCAGTTTGTAATTGGTTCTGAAGGGCTGTGATAATGCAGGTACAGTGTCCAAGGAATCATCACAGGCAGCTGGAGAGGCAGCAGTGGTTAGAAACTGAATTTCATCTGCCCCTATCCAAAACCTCCTGCAGCAGTCAATGCACAGTGGAAGCAGACTGGAAAAGGCTTTTTGTGCTGCTGACATGAATCTGCCCTTTTGTGTGTGGTGGGTATAAGGTCTGAAGTGGTGAGAAAACTGCAGGTCAGTCTTGGCTAATGAATGATGAACAGAGCAGTGTCTGGGCGTGAAGCAGTGGAAGAGAATGTTGTTACCTCCGCCAGCTTGTGTCTGGGACAGAGAAAGTGACTCTTTCTCTGTTTTTCTCCAGAGGTGCAGCCCTTGCTCTCCCCAGCACTGCAGGTGCCAAGCGTGACTGAAAGTATTACTATCCCTGACAGATGAGAGTGCAAACTGCCCCATTCCTGGGAAACTGCAGAGAGTCTGTTCCTCTGCCTCTATGGTGACGGTGCCCCTGCTTGGTGTTTGCAGAACTGATGCAGCGAGTTAATGAAGGTGCTCTGATTGAGTCTCCCTGGTTGTCAAGGGACCTGCATGAGCACACACAGCCAGGAATTGCTGATGCCCTATGGATTTTTTTCCCTGCTGATCTCCGAGCTTAACGGTTCAGCAGACTGAAGCAATTGTTCTGTGCTGTGTGTCCCAACAGAAAGGCAGGGTTAGAGCAGCAGAAAAACAGAGTGAGGGGCATGATTAAAGACTTGCCAACCTTTAGGAAATGTGAACTTCGGACAGTTACAGCCTCATTCCTGCTGTTCTGTTGCCATGACACAAAGATGTTTTTATTATTCATCTACTGCTCTTCTAATAATCCTCTAGTTTCTTTTCTTTGCCCCAGTAGTGTTACTGCAAAAATGAGGATGAAATGGGGGAGGAAACCAGGGGAGCAGCAGAACGGAGCAGCATAAAGAAAACCAGGAATGGTTCTGAGAGGAGCAGCTTTGCAGGGCCATGCTCCTGGGAATGCCCCATGCTTTGTGTCCCTCAGGTTTGAGGAATCCCATTTATGTCAATTGTTCCCAGTGATGGATTTTCAGGACTGTTCTTAGTAAGACCTGAGGGACATCCTGGGTCCAGTTTATTGCAATTGCAGGTGATTCATTGGCATAACTGGCCTCAGCTTGAGCAGTTTAATTTGTAAATGTGGACTGAAGTTCTGCAGTGCTGTTCAGGGGCTCTGTGCCACCCTGAAGAATACCTGGGCTTTTTTGAAGAAATATGTTTGCCACTTTCTTTTACCCATCTGCTGGTGCTGAAATGAAATGTGGTGTTGTTTCTCTGAGACTGGCCCTGAGCAGGTTGTGGAGTTGATGGACTGTAACGGGGTTTGAATCAGGAGTGTTCAAGCTTCCTCCCAGGCAGAACAAATGGCTGCAGGTACCATGGGAGCAGGGCTTGCTCTCAGAAATACCTCTGTTTTAAAGCAAAATTCCTAATGGAAAGTTTTCAGCATTATAGTACAGGGGTGTGTGTGTGCAGCTGTGAGGCTGGTGGGGTCTGTGGGAGCTGTGTGTGTGTCTGTCTGTGCCTGCAGGATGAGGCTGGGATGTTGGTTTGGGGTTTGGTGGTTGGTGTCTGGCTGCTCACAAGAGCTCCCCTATCCTGGGGCAGTGTTGGCTTCAGCACTGGGCTAATAAACCAACAGGTCTGTTTTCAGCAGGCAGTGTTAGGGGCAAGTGTTTCTGGTGACAAGAGTGGAGGTTGATTCTGATGAAAGATGGGGAGCTGCAGAAACATTGCCTGATGCTGTTTTGAAATGGGATTAAACTGGAAGCTGCGCTGCAATCGTGTTAGGGTTTTACATCGTAACTCCCTGAGAGCAGGCCTCCTGCTCTTTAAAGTCTTTTGCCCCTTCTGTAGCTTTGCCTTTGTGATTTTAACCCAGGAGCTGCATTTGAAAAGATGTCAGCAGCAGATCTGACTGCTGGTCCTTGAACTTACCAGCTTTCAGTAACAGCAGTTATTCAGTCCAACCTGTTTTGTTCTGGAGGCTCAGGGAATACTCCCTGCCTCCTCCTAAAGCTGAGATGGACCAAACCTCCTCTTTCCAGCTCTAGGGAGAAAGTTCTTTATTTGTAATGATGGCTAATTATTCCCTGGCTTACTTGTAGGATGAGTAACCCAATTGATTACTACTGGTTGTTACTCAGAGGGCAGCACAAGAAGTAACTGGAATTTTTAAACTGCTTTCCTCTGTGAGTCTGAAGTGGGTCTCTGTTTTGTGAGGGCAGGTAATGGGTCTTCCTGAGCCATTCCAATACTTCACTGCCCAGGTGCTCAGATGGAATCTGAGCTCCTTTCTGTGTTGGTGCCTTTCTGCTTTGCAGCTCTCCCAGAATCCATCCCAAGCATGCTTTTGTTTCCTGCCACATTGGCTGTGCTTGGGGAGCAGGGACATGACCCCGCTCGCTCAGAATGCAGCAGGAGCCACTGCTCAAGCCTTCCTGTCAGAAGCCTGACCCCTCAGACATACCAAACCCACTGGCTGGTCACAGGACTCAGTTCTGATGTGTGACACATGCAGACAGGGTCACTGGAATGAAGTATTCTTTAAAATAAATGTTTATGGCAGCTAAAAAGAAATGTATCTTTGACATCTATGACTTTGTTGCTGCATATTGGAAAGAAAAGTTACAGCCTTGAGGTCAGAAGTCATTTACTTACATCAGTTTGGAAGATACTCGAAAAGAGAATAAAACCATCCACAGAAAAGGCACAGAATTAGGAATTTTTTCTTAAAAAAAAAAAAAACCAAAACCCAAACCTCCCCCCCTAAAATGTCTAACCTTAATCTTTGCTGTCTTGAGCATCTTATTCTGTTGGGTGTGAATCTCTTTCCAAGACATCTGGTTCTGAAACAAGGAAAAACAATGATGTAAACATGTTCTGGTTTTGGTAATCCTGGCAGCGCTTTCCTTTCCCTTTAGGAAAGGGATGGGCGTTGCTGATGTGCCTGCAGCCAGCCTTGCACTGGCAATGTGGGATGCTGTAGGGAAGTGGGCCCACCCTCCGTGGCACTGCACCAGAAGAAGTGGTAGATGTGTTACATAGAACCCCCATCAGCAAACCTGGGGTGCTGTGAGGTTTGGGAGCAGCTGCCTGAGCTGGGCACCCCCTGGATATGGGGCAAGCTCTGAGCCATCTGTTTGGGAAAGGCTTGGTCATGGCTGGTACGGGCTCCTGGGATTTCGCGTTTCCCTGCAGGCAGGGCTGGACCAAAACAATGTTCAGGGCAGGGGAATGGGGTAGAAGTTTTAAGCAACATGAATATTTCTTGCTTATCAGGTGAGTTTTATGACATTACGTTTAATGGTGAGACAGAGCCTGGTTCTGGCTTCGCTTTGGGATAGTGTTGAGGTGGGTGATGGGGATTCTCGGCCACGACAGGGCTCTGGTCTTCATAGATTTTTGTGTTTTTCCCCATCCAGACTAGGCAGCCATGTCAGCCAAAGCCATCTCTGAGCAGACGGGGAAGGAGTTCTTGTACAAGTATATCTGCACATCCTCTGCCATCCAGAACCGCTTCAAGTATGCCCGGGTCACCCCGGCCACGGACTGGGCACGGCTCACCCAGGACCACCCCTGGCTGCTGAGCGAGGTAAGGACGGGGGGGCAGCAGGACCTGCCTTCCTGGAGCGCCTGAGCCCTGCTGGGGATCCTTCCCAAAGGGCCGGTCACTGCTGCTGCTGCTCTGCCAGGGTCACTCCCAACCCTGGTGAAGAAACAAGCCTTGCTTCAATGCTTGGTATCACCTCACGGGAGGCTGATTATGCAGTTCCTTTAAGGGCTGTGGAATACAGGAGCAGAAGGAGCTGCAAACAAGCTGCTCATAACTGCACAGAAGGTAAAGGAGGCTGATTCAGACAGCGAGCGATGTCAGTTCCTGTTCTCAAAGCCTTGCTCTCTGAAATCAGGGAGTGCTCTCCCCATGACTGGCTTTATGTCCATTTAGGACACTGTGTAGTTTTCCTGTGTCCAGGCAAAATGTCAAGGAAAACTTTTTTTTCCCCTTCAATTTCAACGCAAGATCTTTTATATCTCTGTGTCTCATAGCCATGCACTTTCTGTAGAGCAAATATTACCCAGAGCTCTTTTTATTAGCTGTCCAAACTGGCTCGTTCCCAGTAGTTAATTATATTAAGTCATTGGCTGGAGAACGTGAATGTCTCACAGTCCTTGACTGACTGATAGATGCCCTGCACTAATTAAATGTTCTATGCTCAAGTGCCTGAGCGAACTGCAGGAGGAGATCAGGAGTGCTTCTGAAAGCCTTTCTTGCCTTCTAAAAGGCTGGAAAGGGCCACAGGTTCCAGCATAAAGACTGTGCTCAGTGTACTGTATGTCAACACAGTGTGTCCTGACTCTACTCTTGCTGCTGAAGTTCGAGGACACATCAGCAGTACAGGAGAATGCCACCCAGTCCTGCTTTGTTTTTTTAATCAGGTATTTGCAAGCTAGAGATAAGTGTGTAACCCAGAAGCAGCTTTCCATGAATATCTTATAGAAAGCCACTGTCAGTTGATTGAAATGTGCATGACCCCTGGCCAGTCTCATAAGCAGAGTGTAGTGACAGCAGGAGCTTTTTTTTTTTCTGTGAGGAACTGACTGTGTCTGCCATGACACTCATATCTTTGTTCATCAAAAAAAGCCAGAACAAACTGTCACCTCAGTCTCTGATGCCTGCTCACAGCTGAGTAGAAACAAGGCAGCTCTTCTTGAAGTATGGTGTAAAAAAACCCCTGCAGGCATGTTTTACCAGGAGCTGAATTTGCCAAGATTAAAGAAATTCTGCAAGACCATGTGCTATACAGAACTGATTTAAGTTTTTACTTCACTATCTGCAGAGAACTGTTTGACCAAAGTCACTTTCTAATGCTTCTTCCTTTGAATCTCTTCCTCAACCTTGTAGCGTTTAGTGGTAAAGCCAGATCAGCTCATCAAGAGACGTGGGAAGCTTGGACTGGTTGGGATTAACCTCACTCTGGATCAGGTGAAGGCTTGGCTCAAGCAGCGCCTGGGCCAGGAAACCACGGTGAGTTCACCTCAGCAGCAAGGACAAGGCTGCTTTGTCCTGTCTCTCCTGGCCCTGCTGGCATGTGGATGTTTCTCTTGCTTCTGGAGGTTTAAAACCTGTGATGGTGGTGCCAAAGCAAGTGAGAATCTGTCCCACATGTGAACTTGCAGCTGGTAAATGAGCACTAAGAAATGGCACACCGTGACAGGGCGCAGAGCTCAGTGCTCCCTGTGACTCTGCTGTCTGTGTCTGTGCAGGGCTGGTGGGAGCTCAGCAGGAATTAGCATCACTTTGAAATTCCCTCCCCCTGGGAGTCAGCTGCTGGTAGCTGAATGCTGTGTTGAGCTGGCTCTGCTGCTTCCCTGTAATACCCAAGACTGTATAAAAGCATCCTTTACTGCAGCCAGCTCATGTGTTTTGGCTGGTGATGGAGTGTTACTTCAGGTCCTTATTTTAACTCAGTGCTGCCCTGTAATATTTATTTTCCTGGGAATGGCACTGCATTGCTAATGATAACAAAGTGCCTGTCATCCCTGCTGCTGTGTGTCGGGAGCTGATGGAGTTCTGCTACCTCAAGGAATTGATGCCTTTGGACCTGCTGGGATTGATTTTGCCACTGGCTCCAGCTTCAAGCGGGTGTGGCTGCCTGGAGAATTGGGAAACAGCAGGAATTTCACCTTGTGTGCTTCCCCTCAGGAAAACTGTGTGTGGGGCAATCACTCCTTTCGCCCAATACAACAACCACATCTAAGCTAAGGACCGGGCCGTGTGCTTGGGACCACTGGTGTCCTCGGGAGCAGGGGGTATCCCCCATGGCCTGTGTCAGAGTGTTCCTTGAGCCAGGGTAGGGTCTGAATAGCAGGAATGTGCCAACACAGGGCAGTTCCTGGACCTTGCTCTAGCTGTGTGCCCCTGTAGGAAGAGGCTAAAGGGTTCTCTTGCTCTTCCATGCTCTCTGACACCACTTCAGGGAAAGCACTGCTCTGAGGCCTCTGCTCCTGCCACTCAGGAATTCCCTCACTTCTGATTTTTCCAGTGCTCCAAGAGCAGCTCAAGCCTTCTTGTGTCTTGCTGCCCTGAGCAGGGCCCTGTGACAGTGCAGTCTCTGGGACAGGAAATGAGAGCAGCTGTCCTACTGTAATTCTAATACCACTTTGTCCTGTCAGAAGTGGGGAAGGTGACTTACTCCTGTAACCAGATATCCTTAGTGACAGTGCTGGATGCTGTGCTGGAGAGGGAGGAGTGGTTCCCAAGAAGGCTCGGTGGAGAGGTGCTTGGAAGGGAGCAATCTTACAGCAGTGCTGATTAATTCCCAAAGCTTGCCTTATGCTGTCACGAATGTGGAGACTGGACAAGTGGTTATGGGTATTTGTCTTGTTTTCTGCCCCCAGATTGCTAATGCCAAGGGAATCCTAAAGAATTTTCTGATTGAACCCTTCGTCCCTCACAAACAGGTCAGTATGCCAAATAAAGCTTTAAAAAGTCTCTTTGGACTTGCATGCTTAGCTGGATTGGTACAGTGGAGAAGGCAGAAGTTTGGGAGTGTACTGCTGAGCTCACAGTGTTAGTGCAGGGCCTGTGTGACCCTGGGCAGTGTTGGGGCCACTCCAGCACTGCTGCTCCTTGGGAAGCTCAGTGGTGGACTTGGGTGCCCCATCCCTGGCATTGGCACAAGAGCTTCTCCAAGGTCTTCTCTGTGTGTCACTGCCTAATGCTTGTGCCTGCTCTTGGGTGCAGGAGGAAGAGTTCTATGTGTGCATATATGCTGCCCGTGAGGGAGACTATGTGCTCTTCCACCATGAAGGAGGTGTGGATGTGGGAGATGTGGATGCCAAAGCTCAGAAGCTGCTCGTGGCAGTGGATGAGAAGCTCAGTGAATCAGATGTGAAGAAGCACCTCCTGCAGCACGCACCAGCAAACAAGAAGGAGTAAGTGCAGCTGCTCTCCTTTATCTCAGTGCCTCTGTTCTCAATCCAAAGCTCACTCTCCTGCCCTTCTTGCTGCTCTCCATGTATCCTGAATCCAAGTTCTCTGACCTTATCTGAGCTGCCTGTAAAACCCAAAGTAAGGGTTCTTAGTGCTGAGCCTTCACTTGGCAGCAGCACTTCTCAGACCGCTCAGGTCTCGAACTCTGAGACTAGAGACATGTACTGAATTCTGATCCTTTGTACCAGCACAGAAGCTTCTTTTGTTTAGTAGAAATGGTAATAAGATGTGGATCTGACTGCTAGGTCAGAACTGCCCTCTCCCTTGCTCTGGCCTGATCTCCAAAGTTATTCCTGCAGCTTATCTGTAGATTCTCAAGGCTTCTGCATCTCCCTCAATTAGCTGCCCATACCTCATTATCTTAATATGAGTCATGATTTTTCCAAACATAACGTTTGGCATCGTGCAGCACTGAAGGTTGAAGGAGCCTGTCACTCCATCAGTTCACCGCAGCCCATCGCAGCTAATGAAGCTCAGATCTGACAAAGATGGGTATCAGCAGGGAGACAAAGGAGTGCTTCTGTCTCCTGGGGAGATAAATCAGACTGCACAGCTCTGACAGTTGTGAGCAACTGTGTCCTCACAGAGTTTGGTGGAGGGTAATTAAGATGAGTCATCAAGGTCTTCCTTCCCTTGAGTCATCACCCAGGCTCCTTCCAGAGAAGATGAATGAGAATGAAAGAAATAGATGCTGACTAGATTTGCCACTAATATCAATAAACAGAGTAGGGTGTGCTTAGATTTGGCTGCTTTCACTAACTTGTGTCACTTTTTTTATTTTTTTAACAGCATCTTGGCCAGCTTCATCTGTGGCCTGTTCAACCTTTATGAAGATCTGTATTTCACGTACCTCGAGATCAATCCATTAGGTAATGGATATTTTTGGGAACAGAACTTTCTGTTCTGAACTACTGAAATGTGTTCTTGATCCTTTCTCTGGGTTCTGTAGTTCACAACAGCACCAGGTGCCATGTGCAGAAGCACAGAGGTGGCCTGATGTGTCTTGGAGCTGTTCATTGAGTGAATTAAAATAAGTGAAGGAAGAATTCCATGGAAAGGGATGTTAAGGCAGAGGAGAAGAATGCAAATATTGCTCTGTTAGAGCAAAACATCCCCTGTGCCAGAGCCTGGGCCGTGGCCACAGTCACTGGTTAATTCCTCGGGGAACTTGCTGGGGCTGATAAATGCTGCCCAGCGCTGCAGGGAGCAGCAGTGACCTGGCTTTAGCAATGATCTCTGTGGTATCATATGTTGGACTAAACCTGTAACATGTCCCTGTACAAACCAGAGCTAATTGTGGTGTTTTTCACTGCAGTGGTGACTAATGATGGTGTTTACATCCTTGATCTGGCTGCGAAGATTGATGCAACAGCTGACTACATCTGCAAAGTCAAGTGGGGGGATGTAGAGTTCCCCCCTCCCTTTGGCAGGGAAGCTTATCCTGAGGCAAGTGACAGCCCAGATTCCTTCTCTATGGCCTTTACAAGATGAACTTTTCATTGCTTCTGTGTGCAGTTTCCAGTGGTTTTGTTGCTGTGTTTCCAACACTCTGGCAGTGCTGTTAGGGTTAGGGGTTAGGGTTAAGATGTTAAGGCAGCTGTTTTCCCAAAAAGTGAGGATGAGATGAGACCTGCAGACAGCTGTCTGAGCCTGTTTCCTCTGTGAATTCCTTGGATCTGTACTGCTGGATGCACAAGCACTGCTCCAGACACAGCTCCCAGCAGCTTCAGAAGCAACTGGAAGTAGAGCTCTCTCCTTAGTTATTCTGTTACATATTTCAGGTGACCTGCTCTCTCCAAAAGGATTTCTGTCCTGACTTTTTCATTTTGATAATTATAATTATGCTTCAGTTGGAAGGTTTTTGTACCATGGCCAGGAAATTCATTTAGCTGTTCCTCTCCGTGTAGCTTGCTGGATGCCAACACTCAACTCAATTTGCTCTTAAAAGGATTAGTTCGGGTTTTGTCTCTGAATTATCCCTCTGTGAGTGCCTGGGAAGGCTGTTATGGCAGAGTCTTTGCTGGGAATGTTAATGAACCTCAATGAAGTGCTGCTCAGCAGCCTGGCACGCTGGGCTGCAGGAGCACCACGGTGAGCCAAATGACAGCTCCTAGTGATTACATTCCTGGCTGCAGCACAGCCACAGTGGTCAGAATGGGTTTTTAGATTTTTAGATTTCCACTGGCCTCAGTCTCAGACAAGGTCAGAACAGACTCTTCAGTTCTGTTCAGATTTTGTGACTGTCGTATGATGGCAAGATGGCACTGGGCCTCTGTCCCGTACAGACATGGTGCTTGTACCTCTGCTGACCCTCATCTGTAGCTGACAGATGTGGGAGCTCTGTGTCCAAACACACCCAGCACTGACCCTTGGGATGGGAAAGGCAGATGCAGAAGGAAGTTGAGGTTGTGCTGCTCTCTCTGCAGGAAGCCTACATTGCTGACCTGGATGCCAAGAGTGGAGCCAGCCTGAAGCTTACGATCCTGAACCCCAAAGGCAGGATCTGGACCATGGTGGCTGGTGGTGGTGCCTCCGTGGTGTACAGGTAACAGGAACAAGGTTTCCAGAGAAAGGGGTGGATTTACAGTGCTGGAAAGAACATAATTCTGCAGCCTCTGGAAGGCAGACTCTTCTAAAGCCATTTTCCCCACACTGACTGTTCAGGATCCCTTCAGAATGAAGGTGCTGTGCAGATTTCTCACCAAGCTGGAACATAGTGTCCCCTAGGCCATTTAATTCTGGAAGGTTGAGAGACAGTTTCTGTTTGACTTGGAAAAAGTCAAGCTGGCTGGAGGCTGTTGAGGGCAGTATTGTTGCTGTAGTGGTCACTGAGTTCCCATCATATCTAGGGAGTATGACAAGAGTAATCATGACTGGCACCAAGGGGAGAGCAGCTTTGTTTTCATCAGACAGCACAGTCCCTCTGTTCCGAGTCCTACTTTCCCAGGGATTTGGAATGCTTTAAGACCTTTGTAGTGACTCAAATTATAACTAATCTCTTAAATAACTTTTACAGTGACACCATTTGTGACCTGGGGGGTGTGAATGAACTGGCGAACTATGGGGAATACTCAGGAGCCCCAAGTGAGCAGCAGACCTATGACTATGCCAAGACCATCCTCTCCCTCATGACCCGAGAGAAGCACCCAGAAGGTGAGGGAGACACTGAAATTCCAAAGCTGTGAAGCTGCGTGCGGAGGAAAAACCTGAGCGAATCGGTTTTTTTACTATGCTTAGGCCTCCCTGGCAGAGCTTTCAATGTACTGCTGCCTTCAGAGGGAAGCAGGGATGGATTTCTGTCAGCTCTTCCTTTAGAGACAGGACCTGTGGTTTTTTTATGGGGCCTGAGAGATTTTTACTAAACACTCTTGCTTGGTATAAAGCTCCTATCTTTCAGGCTCTACGAAACACAACTGCAAACTGGCTAGAATGCACTGCAGCTTTGTTTCACTTTGTACTAAATTGCCTTGCAATCTTGGAGTATGCTGCTCTTAAAAAACAGTTTTATTTACACATGTTTCTTGCCTCAGGGAAGATCCTGATCATCGGGGGCAGCATTGCAAACTTCACCAATGTAGCAGCCACCTTTAAAGTAAGTGACCAGTCAGAAACACTGGCAAACACCCAGTTGTCAGGCCCAGGCCCTTCTTCCCAGTTCCCTGTTGGGCTGAGGCTGATACTCCATCTCTTCCAGGACTTCCTGAGATGATGAGTCAGGGTAAACATCAGGCTGCCCAGGTCACCTGTCCTGTGTATTTCTTTTAGGGCATTGTGAGAGCAATTAAGGACTATCAGGGCCCTCTGAAGGAGCATGAGGTGAGGATCTTTGTACGAAGAGGAGGCCCAAACTACCAGGAAGGGTTACGTGTCATGGGAGAAGTTGGTAAGGACCAAGCTTTTCCTTAAGTTTTGTTCTTGCATCTTGTTTCTTCTACCTGCTTTCTGCTGAGCTTTCTCAAGGTTAAATGTTTCACTGTGGCAGAAGCTCATCTTGTTCCTTTCCCCTCCCAAGGCTGACTGTTGCTGTCTGCCTCCACAGGGAAGACCACCGGGATCCCCATCCATGTCTTTGGCACGGAGACTCACATGACGGCGATCGTGGGCATGGCGCTGGGGCACCGGCCCATCCCCAACCAGCCTCCCGCCGCAGCCCACACTGCCAACTTCCTCCTCAATGCCAGCGGCAGCCCCTCGGTGAGGAGCCTCCCAAAGGCAGCTTCCCCTGCCCAGACAAGCTGGAAATGGGTCTTGGCCATCACTGTCTTTGTAGGAAGCGTTAGGAAAACAAACATGGCTCTGCCTGCACGGTTTATGAGGAGGGGCCACCCCAATGCCCACCTGGCTCATGCAGAAAATGTAACCTCTCAAATTCAACAATGTGACTGTTGTACCTACTGGGTCCTTAAGGAGTTTCCCCTTGCTTGACTGAAATGGTCTTCTCTTAAAATTAATTTTCTTTGGTTTTCTTTGTAGTACACCAGTGTAGCCAAAGTGGCCACTTCCTCCTCTGTGCTCCAGGCTGTTCCTGGCACATTGTCCCTCACTGACTTGGTTTCTAAATCTTTCAGACTCCAGCACCAAGCAGAACCGCCTCCTTCTCTGAGTCCAAACCAGATGGTATTGCTCCAGCCAAGAAGGCAAAACCAACAGCACCTCTTGGTAAGTCCAGCCCTAGGAATACCTGCTGGCAGTGCTCTGTTACTCCCAAAGGCAGCATGGGCACGAGACAAGTGCATTTTTTCTGGATATAAAGGGAAGCAATTTTGTGGTATCTGCTTATCTTTGTCTTGAGTGTAGTTAAGTGGTTTTAGCTGTCACTTGTTTTTTTAACAAAAGCAAAACCCAAAAGCCCCGAGTGCTGTGGGGAGGAGGGCAGCTCAGCACTTGCCCGGGTGCCCAGCCATTGGGCTGGCAAGAGCCAGCTTTATCACACTGTTGCATGAGTGATTCTCTCTTTAACAGATTCAATCCCAGCCTCGACACCTGGTTCAGGTAGGACCCGTGTGACCAGCTGAATGTGCCTGGCCTCGCTGGCAGCTGACTTTTAGTTCTTGGTTTTGTTGCTGTCTTTTCTCCAAAAGTTTGCCGTGTTGTCTGGTCTTCCCTCCTGCCCAGCATATTTAGCTGTCACCACATGAACTTCTCATCTGGTTTTTCAAGTGTAGATCACATATGCCTTTGCACAAACAACGTTATTTCTGGGGGAGAAAGGGACTGGTCTTAAACTTCAGATTTTCTTCCCTTCTCCCCCTACACCCATTACAGAGAAGAACAGCCTGAGGCACATTGTGAAAAGCTCTGTTCCCTTGCTTTCCAAAAGCAGGAGTCACTAACTATGCCCAATAACTGGCATCTTGTTTCAAAGGGAAGCAAAGTAGTGCAGTGGACCTGCTTATCAGGCTTGGAAAGTACAGAAAAGTCACAAGGAACTAAATGTTGCCTTATCAGTTCAGCAAACCATTAAATGTCGTGCTCAGTGAAGTTATTTTATAGGGACTTTAAGATTCTCTGGAGCTCTCTGCTGGGTGAGAATAAACTGCTGAATCAGGGGCAAAGTAGAGCTTCAAGTTACCTCCCTTATCATAAGGAGGGACAGTAGAAGGGGAATCAAACAGCATCACATCTCTGGGCCTGCATTTTGCTGTTCTTGGGAACACTCATGGTGCCCCCTTGCAGGCACCTGCAAGATAAACAGAATTGTGAGGATAAGCAAATCCCTAATGACAAGACTCATTGCTGTTGAATCTGAACTGTGAGTGTGTAGGTCTGGAGAGCAGGGACTGATTCCTTGTTGAAGCCAGAGGAACAGTGTCCTGTTTAACCCCTAACACTGTTTATCTTTAATTCAAAGCCAGAAAGAACTCAACAACAGCCTGAGTTGGCATCAGCAGGTGGATGGCCGCTGGGTTTTTACAAGTTTTAAAATGAATTCTGCTTGGAGTCAAAAGAAGGGACCCAATGTTGTGCTGTGACAAGTGGTGTAAATAGACTTTAAGCCAACAGTCCATCCTCACTGGCTGAACTGTTGCCTTTCCTGTGACTCTGTCTGCAGAAGCCAAGTTTTGTGCCATATATAAGCTCTTGGAGCCATCAAGTTTATATTGGATTCTGGTCACTAAAAAAAAGACAAATTGAAAAGAAAAGCTGAGTGCATTGAGCTCCTTTACTTTCTTCATCCCCTCCATTTTCTGCTCTTCTTTTTATTTCCTATTGTCCTTCTGTGGTGCCCTGACAAACCTCCCATGGTTCTCTCAGACTGTGGGTCACGTGCAAATAAATATATGAAATTCAGGGTTCTCTTCAGCTTTGCAGAAGAAAGTTGTGAGGAAGATGAATGGCCCATGAGAGGAGAGGAAGTTTTCACTTCTCTCTTCTGCCAGCTCCCCCCTTGCAACTCACTTGCCTATTTAGTGAACCCCAAAACCTGGCTGTTGTGTTCAGAATCCAGGGAAAGGGTTGCTGCTTCATTTAGTTTCTTCCTTAATTTGGACAGTGTGGCTACTCCATCCTGCAGTTCACGTCTTGGTTCAGTTTGGAGGGAGGGAAATATGCTCACTCAGGAGCCTTTCAGCAGCAAATTTGGCAAAGTTGCAGTTTGTGTTTTGCTCAGATGTACAGTTTGAACATGGTTTGTTTTGGTTTTTCCCCCCCCCTCTCTGAGCAGGCAAAGCCACAACACTGTTCAGCCGCCACACCAAAGCGATCGTGTGGGGGATGCAGACCCGGGCTGTCCAAGGAATGCTGGACTTTGACTACGTTTGCTCCCGGGATGAACCGTCAGTGGCTGCCATGGTTTATCCATTCACGTAAGTAGCCTGTTACTGCATCATTTTTGACTGCTTCCCTCCAGCTCTTCTGGGAGCTTCCTCCTCTCCCAGTCTCTGCAACTCTTTAGTGGAGTTCTGCCCTCATCTCCATCCCTGCTGGAACACCTTCTTCTCCTCTCCCTTCCACCCCCGGGTAGGCTTTGCAGGCTGCTCTATTTCCCTCAAACACTAATTTTGGGCTATGCTGTTAAAACAGCTTAATGTTCACCACAGAACTGAAGTTTCACTTCATGTGCCTTTCAAAAGGTGTCCAAGTTCTGTTCTTCACTAAGTAAGGCAGGTGTGACTACCTGGGCTTTCTGTACAGCCCCAGAGCCAGCACAGGCAGGCAGACTTTGTAAGGCTCCTTCCCCACATCTTTTCTTTGCCATGTGCTTGTCTAAGACACCTTGATTTGGGGCTGCAGCAGCAGGTATTTCCCCTCCAGATATTAACTAGAATCGCAGCAGCTCTACTGACAGACTAAAGCAGTCTGGCTGGCATGTAGCCAAACAAAATTTAAAAACCCCTAAAGTCTTGTTCATAGTCTTTCCCATAGCAGCAGTGGTTCATTAACAGGCAGGAAGCCTGTTAATCCTTCAGTGGGATGGAGTTCACTTGTGGCATTCACTCTTTTACTCATCCCTGTGGGGATGAGGAGGGACTGTTGGGTGTTTCAAATCACCCTCAGGAGGAACTGCCAAAGCATGGCTGTGTGTGAGCTGTTTTATTGCACTTCCTGAGTGTGGGGGTCTCCCTGTGGAACAGGGCAGGTAGAGAGAAGGCAAGCAGTGGCTGTCACTTTCAGTGCAGCAAGGTGGGAGCCCAGAGCCAGTCAGGAGCCTTCGTTCATTCCTGCGGTATTTACAGACGTCCTGGAGAGCTGATGTCTAATCAACCTCTGTCCTGCAGAGAATTTCTCCTCTTGACAATTAAGACCTTGTACTGTTACTCTGCAGCTCTGATGGTAATTGCAGCTCTGTAATAACTTCCCAGCAAGTGCAAACCTCGGGGTGCTGAGTGCAGGCACAGCCACGTCTGCGTGTGAGTGGCAGCCCCTGGCAGAGCTGCAGTTGATTAAGGAAGAAAAAGCAATAGAGATTAAAGTTTAAGGCTATCTGTAATTATCTGATTCTTGCTTGACCTTTTGGAGGAAGCCAGGCTGGCAAAACCTGGAATGTTCTGTCACGAATGTACCAGTATGGGAACACAGCCAGTATCTCTACACTGTTAAATGACTGCACAGTCAGACTTAATGCAGTTCCAGTCAGAGCATCTACTATGTACAAAATACCTACGGTGAAATATTCCCAGATACTTCCCCTCCAGTGCCTGTGGGGTGGGCAGTCTAGCAGGACTGGCTGGCCCTCCCATTGCTGTCCTGGCTGTTCACCACAGATACTGATTTCCTGTTCCCCCAGTCTGGTGTTTGTTCCAGCCCAGTGACACAGCTTTGCACGCCTCTCATTCATTACTCTTTCTGTGCCTCATTCTGTCTTCCAGCTTGGAGTAGAGTTAAGGCTCTGGTAACTTCACTGTGGGAGAGCTTATTCATCTTGCTGGATGCCTCTGTCCCCATTAGCCCGTCTCCTTCCATACGCTGCTCTGTCCTATACTCTGAAGAACCTTCTGCTGTCATATGGTCCCTCCCCACACACGCTCACGTGCTCGTGAGTGTCTCAGTCAGTCTCGGGGGCTGAGAACGGGGTTTGTAAACTCCTCTGTCTGCATGCACTGTGTCCCTCTGCCTTTCCAGCAGCCTAAAGGTCAGGGTTTTTCCATCCTCTCCTCCACAGCGGTGACCACAGGCAGAAGTTCTACTGGGGCCACAAAGAAATCCTGATCCCAGTCTACAAGAACATGTCAGATGCCATGAGGAAGCACCCAGAGGTGGATGTTCTCATCAACTTTGCATCTCTACGCTCTGCCTACGACAGCACTGTGGAAACCATGAATTATCCTCAGGTGAGTGTGGGATCCAGAAGAAGCCCAAGAGAAGAAGGAAGATCCTGTCAGCAGGGTACTGTCTCTACGGTACCTCTACAGGCTTTAGTGAATTGTCTTGGTCTTCCAGCTTGGCAGATAAGCACCCCAATTCTAAGTCCTTACAGGTTGTAAGGATACTGGTGTTCCATGGCAAATCCTAATGCTGGATTTGCAATTTATGTAACAGGAACTTTGTACCTCTTGGTTAGGAGTAACTACTTCAGGCTGATTAAATTATAGTGCCGCTCTGATCTGCAAGGGAGAGAAAATTCCCTGACAGAACATCGAGACTGCTGGGAAGATCAGGGCAGATTGGGCCTTCCTGAATGAGAGTGCATGGAGTGACCTCCCAGGGGCCTGACAAGGGGCAGCTTCTGAGGGTCCCAGTGGCTTTCTTTCTCTTGCTGCAGATCCGCACCATTGCCATTATTGCCGAGGGCATTCCCGAGGCCCTGACACGCAAACTGATCAAAGCAGCTGATAAAAAAGGAGTCACCATCATTGGGCCTGCAACTGTAAGTACTGATGGCTGCCTTCCCCCGTCTTTCTTAACCTTCAGATCAGCTTTCTTCAATGGATGAAGTGTGTCCTACTATCCACCTTTGTCTTTAGTCACAGGAGATGTGTTAGTCTCACATTTTAAGTTCCTTGCTGTCCTCCCTTGTCTGCATAAATGCTGACAAGGCTTCCTTACAGAAATGGTCCTCAGTTTCATGACATTTTAAAGGGCTCTACATCTTCTCTGATTTTTCTTGTAGGTTGGTGGGATCAAGCCTGGTTGCTTTAAAATAGGCAACACAGGGGGCATGCTGGATAACATCTTGGCATCGAAGCTGTACCGCCCTGGCAGCGTGGCCTACGTGTCCCGGTCTGGAGGAATGTCCAATGAGCTCAACAACATCATCTCCCGAACCACTGACGGGGTCTATGAGGGGGTGGCCATCGGAGGAGACAGGTACAAGTCGGCATCTTGAGCAGACACTGGTTTTCAAGTCAGTCAACAGAACAATTGTTGGCAATTTGGAGGAAGAAGGGCAGGTTGACTGTTAATTTTTCTTTCAGAAAAGTTTATGAAATCAATTTCTACCATTTTCCCTGTATTGCACACAGATATCCTGGCTCAACTTTTATGGATCATGTCTTGCGTTATCAGGATACTCCAGGAGTGAAGATGATTGTAGTACTGGGGGAGGTGAGTGAGGCTTCACTCCTACCTGAGAAATACCCATGTGTGGTTTTGTTCTGGGAGCATCTGACCTGGCTGCAGGGATGCTAAATAGCAGCTACTTAGGCTCTTCTTGAATATTCCAATTTCTATTTCTTGCTGCTTTCATCAAAAGAAATTGCATGTATTCCATAGGCAAGTGTAGTCTTCTCTACTTAAAAAAAAAAAAAAAAGAAAAAATGAAAACTTGAGAAGCTTTGTTCTGAGACTTCAGCTGTTACTCAGCAAAAAAGGAGGGAAAATCCCAGCAAAACATCTGTGTGTGTCTCAGAACTGGTTTCCACAGAAGTGCAGTTTGGAACTATCTCTCTCTCCCTGCAGATTGGAGGAACAGAGGAGTACAAGATCTGCAGGGGTATTAAAGAAGGCCGGATCACCAAGCCAGTGGTGTGCTGGTGTATTGGTACCTGTGCCACCATGTTCTCCTCAGAGGTATGTGCAAAAAGGGGAAAAACACATAGAATAAGGATAAATCCACAACAGGAAGAAAAAAACAACTTCTTTCACTGTGCCTAAACTTTTCAGAATCGCCAATAACAACTTTAAAGTGCAGAAGTTCATAAATATAAATGATAAAAGCTTTTTGTGCTTCTATGGTGTGTCACGGGAGACTTGTGAAGGGAGTCTAAGGATCCCAGGGAACGCAAAAAATTCCAATAGCCACCTGCTTCTGGAGTGGGAATGGGAAAGACCCATGTGAAACAGCTCTGGATGGGGGAATTTAGGGAGGCAGAAAATCAGTGGAGGAGCCTGGAGTGATTCCAGGTCAGAACATCCCTGTGGTTGCAGTGCTGGCTCTGCCTGCAACCAGGAGTTCATTAAGCAGGAGGAGGCAGATGTGCAGTCACTGGTGTTCCCAGGCAGGGCTTTATTGTGTTCCACTCTCTGCAGGTAACAGCCTGTATTCCTTACTGCTCTCCCTTCTCCTCTTTGTAGGTGCAGTTTGGCCACGCAGGAGCTTGTGCCAACCAGGCCTCTGAAACTGCTGTGGCAAAGAACCAGGCCTTGAAAGAAGCTGGGGTGTTTGTTCCCCGGAGTTTTGATGAGCTGGGAGAGGTCATTCAGTAAGTCATACTCACAGAGCACCTTCAGCAGGGACAAAAGCAGTCAGGGCAGTGACTCTGGCCTGATAGGGAATATATTCCTGCTTAAGGAAAGCAACTGTTACTCATTGTGGGGGTTTAAGGTCTGGGTTAGGACCACCTCACTTAGATCCCTTAAAAAGACTGAAGTTACTGAATGGATTCTCTCCCTAGGTCTGTGTACCAGGATCTTGTGGCCAAAAGAGTGATTGAACCAGCTGAAGAAGTGCCTCCTCCGACTGTGCCAATGGATTACTCCTGGGCAAGGGTGAGCTTTTGGGTTCCTTGGAACCAGACATGGTGTTTGCTGGGATTCTGGATGCTATGTTGGGGTTACACCTTGTGCTTTATAGTGTTACTTGTGAGCGTCCTGGCTGTGCTGGTTCTCAGCTGTGGAAGTTGCTCCAAGGGCAAGCCTGAGAGGCTGCTGTTTGCCTGCTCTGCCCCTTGCTGGCGGTGTGGGTGTTTAACATCCCATGTTTACGCTGCAATTCCAGGAGCTGGGACTGATTCGCAAACCAGCTTCCTTCATGACCAGCATCTGTGATGAGCGAGGGCAGGAGCTGATCTATGCTGGGATGCCCATCACTGAGGTCTTCAAAGAGGAGATGGGAATCGGAGGGGTTCTGGGCCTGCTCTGGTTTCAGAGGAGGTGAGACAGCTCTTGGGAAAGCTCACAAATTCTTTGGAGTTTTTCTTGTTTATTATTAGACTTTTAAGCCAAAAAAAGCAACTCCGGGATTCCTTTGTGAAGGTAGATTCACTGGAATGCCATCTCTGCATTCTCTGCTTGAGATCATGTCAGCATTTCAGGCTACATACAGTATGTTTTAGTCTTGGGATGAAGTTTTCCACAAGTTTTTGGTGCATTGAGAAAATTTCTTTATTCTAAGCCTGATTCACACACTCTGACTAGTTGTTTATTGTGTCACCTCAACTCTGGAGGGACTGGGGACTTGACAAGTATTTGCTTTGTGTTCTATCCCCTGACTGACTCTGTGTCTGTGCCCAGGTTGCCCAAGTATGCCTGCCAGTTCATTGAGATGTGCCTGATGGTGACAGCAGACCACGGGCCAGCTGTGTCCGGAGCCCACAACACCATTGTCTGTGCCAGGGCTGGCAAAGATCTCGTCTCGAGCCTCACTTCAGGCCTTCTCACTATTGTGAGTACTTGATATCCAGGAGGTTTAGCTTTGTTACTGATTACTCTTCTAGATTTTATTACTATTAATTTAAGAATTGGGTTGGCTGCAGACCCATGGGCTGGTGGTGTCTGTTCACTCACACCTTGAATTTCAATTCTAATAGTTCGGTGCTCCCTGTTTGAAACTGGGTCCATTTTTCCAGTAAGCCAGATTAGTTCATGTCATTTGAGTCTAGAAGTATTTTGTAGCAGGCAAATTGCTGTCAGTGGTATCCCTGTTTGGTTGCTTGGTTTCTTCCAAGACTGACAAGTGAAAATGTGACTTTTTTGGATTGCATTTTCCCCCACGTTGTCTCTAGCAGAGATGTGTTGGCTCCATATTGGCACTTGTGTGAGTTACAACCAGACACTTTCTCTCACATGCCCACCCAACCTTAATGTCATGGATGCCACAGAAACCAGCTGGGTAAATGGGGGAGATAATCTTGTGTTTTGTACCTGGACTGTGGAGTCCTTTGCTGTAATTCCCTTTGTGTCCTGCACCCAGGGTGACCGATTTGGGGGAGCACTGGATGCTGCAGCCAAAATGTTCAGCAAAGCCTTTGACAGTGGGATTATCCCCATGGAGTTTGTGAATAAGATGAAGAAGGAAGGGAAGCTGATCATGGGCATTGGACACAGAGTCAAATCGGTAAGAAAACTGTGTTAGGACAAACTGGAGGGACTTTTGTGGAAGGTAGGGGAGAGCAAAAACAAAGGAAAGAAAATTGGCAAGTTTGAGGCAGCTATTGACCAAATTGTCCCAAACCTATAATGAGCAAAGCTAATGTCAAGTACCTGTGTAGGAGGCAATGTCAGTGACTGTAACATGCTCTGAACCTGCAGATAAACAACCCAGACATGAGAGTTCAGATTCTCAAGGACTACGTGAAGCAGCACTTCCCAGCCACTCCACTGCTGGACTACGCACTTGAAGTAGAAAAAATCACAACTTCCAAGGTGAAAGGCGCCAGTACTGAACTGCTCTGAGCGCTGGTTCTCATGGGAGGGAAAGTGATTAAGGTTCATGCTGTATTTTAAATGCAGTGCTTAGTAAGTTATTCTGGGGGTTGTGTTTCTGTGGTAGATTGAGGCCAAGTACAGCTGCAATTTGGAAAGGCTTGAAGGTGTTTGGATACCAGGAAAATGCTGAACAAGCCAAACCATCATCTGTGTGGCCACACTGGCACTGCTGGATGTAAATCCAAGGCCATTGGCACGTGTTGGTCCATGGCAGAGAATCTCTGTGGCTTGATCTAACCTTCTTTGGGGCTGGTTTTCCAGCATTCCCATTAAGAGCCTGTGGCTCTTGCTCAGTCTGCAGAGCAGCCTCTCCATTGCTAGGCTGGTGTGTCCCCACAATATAGGCAACTGGGAAGTCACCCTTGGGGTGGAAAGTGCCAGGTGAACACCATCTAACATCTTCACTGGGGTGTGTTTTCATTTCCTGCAGAAACCAAACCTTATCCTGAATGTAGACGGCTTTATTGGAGTGGCCTTTGTTGATGTCCTCAGGAATTGTGGCTCTTTCACACGGTGAGTAGGGAGGGGGGCTGTTCTTGGATCATGGTTCTATAAAGTGATGGGAGCTGCACTGCCAGCTCCTGGGGGGACAGCATTTCAGGACATTGGGAAGGAAACACAACCTGGTCTTGGGGGAAGAAAGCTGTCATGTGAATTCATGTGGCTTCTGGTACTAGAGCAGGCTCTCAGCCTGAGATGGATCCCTTAAGTAGATCACTACCAGGAACTAATTAATTTATTTCATTTTGCAGAGAAGAAGCAGATGAATATATTGATATAGGAGCTCTCAATGGTATTTTTGTCCTGGGCAGGAGTATGGGATTCATTGGTGAGTTTTCCATGTCCCCACCCTTCCCTCCTCCCGAGTCTGCCCTGCCCCAGGAACACCAGGAAACCCGAACCTCAGGGGCACTCAGTGGACTCCAGAACTCAAAAGTTGTTTCAAGGCAAAGGACTAGGAGGAGGGAAGGGAATTCTGTAACATAAACCACTGTCATTTCAGGACACTACCTGGACCAGAAGAGATTGAAGCAGGGTCTGTACCGTCACCCCTGGGATGACATATCCTATGTCCTACCGGAGCACATGACCATGTGAGAAGCTGGTGTTGCCTTGGAAAGTCACTGCATGAGGACAGAAGCCAGTCCAGGGGACAGCCATGGCAGGACTGTGATGTATAAAGGCTGTTGGGACAGAGAAGTCAAGCTGCCTGGTCAAACTGTGCAAAGCGACTGTTTTATAAGGATAGAAATTTACTCTAATAAAAACCAAATCTTGTGCTATTCCCTCTGTTACATGCTGTATTTAATACTGTCTCTCACCCTTTTATTTTTCTACTCTCTCATTTCGTTTCCAGAAGAGATTAAGGGTTTTGTGGGGAGAGTTTGGCTCATAGGCACAGTCTGGTAATATGCTGTAGCTTTCCTGAGGGGAACGTGCCCATCATTCCCATAAGTCAGGACTTGGATTTTTGTTTTTTACTGTGTTCTCATCCTCAGTCTGATTGTACCTGAATCTTGGGACCACTGCTGATGTATAACCAATGTTACTCAAGCTCTGGTGTAGTAATTTAAAGTGTAAAGTTGTAACATACTGCTGTGAAAACTGTGAAATCCCTGTACTCGGGTGTCTGTATTTATGCAAACAACCTCATTTCCTCTGACTGCTGCTCTATGCACTGTCACTCATGTTACCTGCAGCTGCAAAAATATCTCAGTAATAACTTCAGTGTCCTCTTTGTCTCTGTATTGTAACCGAACTCAAATAAATACACACTACTACTTTACTCTCCTTCCATTTGTGGCTTCTGAAGTTTGGCCCTAGACACTGTCTGGGAAAATACCAACCCTCAAAGGAGTTACTTTTTAGGGTCTGTGTTTCTGGTGATATAAAAGGAAAAAACCTCAAAATGCATACAGATACTCTTGCATGTTTCAGTATATGTCAAAAAGATGAAACTTAGCAAAGTAGAGAAGAAACAGAAGGAAAGATACTAGTTATAATTGATACAGCATCACACAAGAGTTAGGGAACTGTAGTGTGTGAAAAGCAAACATGAAATAATTAACTTCCAGCACTCTTTGATTAACAAAAAGCCCTGTGTACCTTAGCTGGAGTGTGCAATCCTAATTCCTCGAGAGCAGTCTCGTCCCTGCAGGGATAGGGAGGGAAAAGTGAGCAGAGAGATGGCTTGGGGCTCTGCATGGAGCCAGGTCTGCGAGCCTGGTCCGGGGCACCTGAGAGCAGCCGGGGTCTGCGAGCCTGGTCCGGGGCACCTGAGAGCAGCCGGGGTCTGCGAGCCTGGTCCGGGGCACCCGAGAGCAGCCGGGGTCTGCGAGCCTGGTCCGGGGCACCTGACCGTCCTGATGCTCAGGCAGCACCGGGGCAGGTTGGCCTGAGGCGACGGGGGTCCCGGGGGGTTCCGGGCTGAGGGGACGAGACTCGGGGAGGTTCCCGGGCTGAAGGGACGGGGGGCCCGGGGGCTCCGGGCTGAGGGGACGAGGGTCCCGTGGCGTGTCCCGGGGCTCGAGGGGATGTCCCAGGGGCGTCCCGGGGGTGTCTTCTAGGCTGAGGGGACGGGGTCCCGGGAGTGTCCCAGGCTGAGGGGACGGGTGTCCTGGCGGTGCCCCGTGGCTGTCCTGGGGGTGCCCCCAGCCCCGTCCCCCTCAGGCCGCCGCCGCCGCCTCCGTGTCCCCGCAGCGGCGCCCCATCCCCGCCAGGGGGCAGCGCCGCGCCCCGCCCGCCAGGCCGCACAAGATGGCGGCGGCCGCGGCCTCCCCTCAGCCGCAGCAGCAGCCGCCGCAGCCGGGCCCGCCGGCGGCCGAGGCGGAGCGCGGGGCCCCGCGGGGCGGCCCCGGCGGGGCGGCCGGGGAGGCCGAGGCCGAGGTGTTCGCCTGCCCGGCGCACTGCTCCGACCTGGCGTGGCGGCAGAACGAGCAGCGCCGCCAGGGCCTGTACTGCGACATCACGCTGGCGTTCGGCGGCGCGGGCACGGCCCGCGAGTACCGGGCGCACCGGTCCGTGCTGGCCGCCGCCACCGAGTACTTCACGCCGCTGCTCTCGGGGGGCTTCGCGGAGTCGCGGTCGGGCCGCGTGGAGCTGCAGAAGTGGAGCTCGGAGGGCGGCCCCGACCCCGAGACGGTGGAGGCCGTGGTGGGGTTCATGTACACCGGCACCATCCGCGTCAGCCCCGGGAACGTGCACGAGGTGCTGGAGATGGCGGACAGGTGAGCGGGGCCGGGGGGAGCCGGGTCACGGCACCGGGGGCGCCGCACACCGCGCTGGGTGGGGAGGCTCCTCAGAGCCCACCCGGTGCCACCCCCCGCCGTGGGCTGGGGTGCCTCCCACCCGCCCGGGTTGCTCCGCGCCCCGTCCAGCCTGGCCCGGGACACCTAACACTCCCGGGGATGTCCCTGTCCCCTTGCCCTGCAGGTTTCTGCTGACTCGCTTAAAGGACTTCTGTGGAGAGTTTCTGAAGAAGAAGCTGAACCTCTCCAACTGCGTGGCGGTTCACAGCTTGGCCCACATGTATTCCCTGAACCAGCTGGCCCTCAAAGCACAGGATATGATCAGGAGGAACTTCCACAAAGTCATCCAGGATGAGGAGTTCTACACTTTGCCATTTCACCTCGTCCGGGACTGGTTCTCGGACTCAGAGATCACGGTGGACTCTGAAGAGATCCTATTTGAGACCGTCCTGAAGTGGGTTCAGAAAAATCCCGAGGAAAGAGAGAGGTACTTTGAAGATCTCTTCAAGCTGCTGAGGTTGTCTCAGATGAAACCCACATACCTGACTCGCCATGTGAAGTCGGAGCGGCTGGTGTGGAGCAGCGAGGCCTGTGCCAAGCTGGTGTCCGAGGCCGTGGAGAGCCATGCCCTGCGCTCGGAGAACCTGCAGTCCGGGACCCTGCAGCACCCTGCCTGCCCTGCCTCCCTGCTGCCGCGCTTCGGCCAGAACATGGACGTCATCATCGTCATCGGCGGCGTGTCCGAGGGCGGCGACTACCTCAGTGAGTGCGTGGGCTACTTCATCGATGAGGACAGGTGGGTCAACCTGCCGCACATCCACAACCACCTGGACGGGCACGCTGTGGCCGTGACAGAGTCCTATGTGTATGTGGCCGGCTCCATGGAACCGGGCTTTGCCAAGACTGTGGAAAGGTACAATCCAAACAGGAACATTTGGGAGCAGGTCTCGAATCTAATCACCAGGAAGCATTCCTTTGGCCTGACTGAAGTGAAGGGCAACTTGTACAGTATTGGTGGGCACGGCAACTTCAGTCCAGGCTTTAAAGATGTGGCCATTTATAATCCCGAGCAGGACAAGTGGCTGAACCTGGAGTCGGCACCAAAGATCCTGCGGGATGTCAAAGCTGTCTCCGTGGAGGACCGGTTTGTGTACGTGGCCGCCCGCACCCCAGTCGACAGCGACAGTGAGGATGGGCTGAGGGCTGTTATTACCAGATACGACACTGAAACCAGGCAGTGGCAGGACGTGGAGTCCCTGCCCCTCATCGACAACTACTGCTCCTTCCAGATGTCCGTTGCCAACACCAACTTCTACCACACAGCATCGTGCTGCCCCAAGAGTTACCCCATTGACAACGAGGAGGCCAAGGGGAAGATCTCTGGCAGGGCCTCGGATGAAATCCTGGAGTCCTTGCCCCCCGAGGTGCTGAGCATTGAAGGAGCAGCTATTTGTTACTACAAAGATGACGTGTTTATCATCGGGGGGTGGAAGAACAGCGATGACATTGACAAGCAGTACAGGAAGGAGGCCTATCGCTACTGCGCCGAGCGGAAGCGCTGGATGCTCCTGCCCCCGATGCCTCAGCCCCGCTGCAGAGCCACCGCCTGCCACGTGAGGATCCCCTTCAGGTGCCTGCAGGGAACACAGAGGTACCCCATGCCACAAAACCTGATGTGGCAAAAGGATAGAATAAGGCAAATGCAGGAAAGGCAGATGCAGGAGATACACCGACACTCCCTGACCTTACGGAGAATGCCGCGCTCCCAGATCGAGTGCTAGTGTCTGGAATGCCACTCCTGATGAGCCTAGGAACTAAACCCTTTTGTTAGGCTTGATATGTCTTTATAAGGCATGAGGGTGTGGATGGGATTTGATGCATAAAACCAGCATCTTTTGTGTAATTCAGAAGCTCAGAAGTTGAGGATAGGTGGGAGTTGAGACACTCTGTGAATCCAGCAGTATTCCTTAATGGTGCCCAGGGAAAAGCTGTAGCCTGTATCGGGCTGTGAAATGGCTCCGGGAGCATTAAGCCTGTTACTTCTCTCTTCAGATCTTTGGTTCCAGGAGTTTCTGTAGAGTTAGTCTCTAACAGTTCTACTTTGAAAATCAAAGATCTCTCTCTTAATAATTTAGTGGTTACATTTGTGTGTGCTTGAAAGCACTGATTTTATTTGCACTTATCTCTTGACATTCCTTTGATTCTCTCCTCAGTGAGTAAGCTTTACAGGATTGATGTTGGTGTACTTGGCTTTCCCAAGCTGGAGGCAAGTTCAGTAGTTCTGTATGAAACAAAAGCACAATCTTTCTTTATGAAATTACTTCAGGATATTTCTACGTGTATTAAATATTTTGTATCTATGTGTTACAGAGAGGCTGCAGAGTTTGTTTATAAATGGGTGATTGGTAGGACACAAGACACTTGCTGAAGGAGAGAACTTGAGGCAGGGGCTTTTATTTCAGGTGTATCTGCAGGTTTGAGTCTGTGTTTGACAGCTTAGTTAGAAACTTGGGTCAACAGCCTGAGACAAGGAGTGACAACCAGTGATGAACCACCCACCCCCACTGGGTGTTCACTTCTGTCGGTGTGGATCAGTGAGAATGGGATCGTTCCATGGGAATAGAGTGAAACCTGAGGTACATGTAAGTCCTTTCTCAAATGTTGCACATGTTTTAATTGTAGTGAAAAGTGATGGAAGAGCCCCTGCTGTTCCCAGCCTGTCTGACAATCAGAACCCTTTGCCTTCCCTGTGCTGTCCCAAGGAATTCCCAGCAGCCGTGCTGCAGCTCCATACTGAGCCCACGTGTGTGCTCCTCTAGGGGGAAGAGATGGGTTTTCAGAGTCTCCAAACACCTGAATTTCCCCACTTGCTGTGGGGGTGAGATTTAAGCTCATTTAAACAGCTCTTGGTGTTCTGAGGTGATTTGACATCCAAGTACCCTGACTAGCTCTGAGTTTCTTCCCACTGTACTCCCAGAGAATAGAATGTGGAGTATTCCCTTTGACCTATCCCACTGAGCACTCCTGCCCAACTCAAGGAGCTTCAGGACCCTTTACTTTACCAACGGTTTCAGTGCATCCTTCCTACCTCTTTTTCTCTCCATTCTTCCCTGCATTTGAATGTTCCAGGTCTTCCCATGCAGCATAACTCAGGATCTTAGGGAAGGGAATGGGAGGCATAATCTGAGCGTTCTGAAATTTGTGTAGACAAATCTCGTTGGAGAATCTGTTACTGTTTTTGGTTCATTGGTATTTGCTGGTGGTTTTGATGTGGGCGTCTTCACTGCAAAGAACTTGTAACCAGTTTGAGGTTTGTTTTGTTTTTAGTTGTTTTGCTTTCTGAGCTGCTCCTTCTCCTTTTCCAGTTCAGCAGGCAGCCCAGATTGTATCTGAAACTCGGGGTAAGTCCTTCCACCACTCTGTGTAAAGGTTTCTCTGGTGTGTATGTCCCTTAACTCTCCACTTTGCGGTTCACAGGCCAGTTGGGTGTCAATAACTTGCCTGTTCAGGAGAGAGTCTCCAGCCTTGGTTGAAACACCCACCAAACTTCAAAAAATCTGAACAGCTTGTCTCAGTTTGCTCCTCTGTGGTAACCATGTTGTATTTTCTTTGCCTGTTGGGTTGTTGGGGCAGGTGAAGTTACTCTGCTGGCCTCATGCAAGAGGAAATAGGTGAGTTTCAGGTGATGTTTGCAGGTGACTGTTCCCAAACAGCTCCTGCAAGCCTGTAAGCCAGGGCTTGATCCATGGAGTTTGGCCCACAGACTCTTGCAGGTCTGGCTGGAGTAGGTTCAGAATTGCTGCCCCTGCAGCAGGTTTGTAATCCAGCATGCAAATGCCTCACAGCTCTGGCACTCAGTCCATCAATGTAACAGCAATTTGTGGGAGCTGATTTTAAGATATTTTCCCAGACTCTGCACCAAAGCAACTGAGAGGAGTTCATATCCTGGCTGAAGGAATTTAACAAGCACTTGGAGGGTGGCAGTAGGTCACACCACCAAGCCCTCTTGTAGTCTATCATCAAATATGGACAGACAATTTGTAGGGAGAAACACCGAGATGATTATTTCAGTTGGATTAGGAACTAAATATTTAATGCATGGCAGTGTGCAACACAGAGGCAAGAATAGACCTTGCAGTCTTGCTTTTTCTAAGGAAAATTGATATTGCACTTCCCAGGAGGACTTTGGGCTGATGGACAAGCTGTGTCATTTACTAAAAACACTCCCCTCAGAGACAGTGTCAGCCCAGCCCATGCCTGGACAGGTAACCTGTGTGTGCCAGCAGCATGCTGTGTGTGCTCTGTGTGCATGGCACTGGGGGGCCCTGGCAGCAGCACAGGCTGCTCTAACCTTTGCTCTGCCAACTCTGGGGCAGTTTTAAGCGTTGGTGTTTTTTAGCCTCAACTTTCAGTGGACTAATTGCATTGATGTGGTTTGTGACTGACAGATCAACTGATCCACTGCATCACACAAGGTGTTGGGAGAATTGCATTCACGGCTCTGGCTGTAATTTAGCCCATGAACCTGTGAATCCATAACAGTTCTTTGTGGCCCTTGACCACCATAGCTTGCTGGGTGTTTATCAAATGATCCCATAAACAGAAGCCTGGGAATTCTTTCTGTGTGTTTGTAGTGGCCGGTCCCGGGGTGTGTGAATGAGAAGGGGGACTGATGGCCTCACGGTCACTGGTGGTCACTGTAGTAACTCCCAGGGCCGTATGTGTACATAATGTTCTATAACTACCTGGATACTCCGTTAGTAGCCTGGGGAGGTCTGTGTTTTGAATGCCTCCCTTGCACTCCAGAGATGAAGCAAACAGGCCAGCATTACGTGTGCTGTGAATGCCTGTGCCAAGCATTCAGCTCGACTGTGGCAATGGCATTTTTCTCCATTACGGTAAATGTCAAAATCCAAACTCTTGGCTCAGCTTATGTGTTGTGGAATAGCCTAGTGACTGCTGACAAACCAAGTCTTAAGGAATTACAAATTCTTAGGTTGTTCTTGACCCTGTAACAGGATGCTGTAACATCCAGTGGGTTTTGAAAAGCAAGCATAAAGTAAGTGGTTTGTGGCTTGGATTTTTCAGCTCTGTCCACCTTAGGTTGGGGTACAAACCATCTCTAAAACAGGTGCTCCTGAGGATCTAACCCTGTTACTAATATGAATGTACAGTGTGGAATTAACAAGCTGTTTGAAGACCATTAATAGATCCTCCTCGTGGGTCCGTGTCACTGTGGGTGATGGCAGCTCTGCCCTCCTGGGACATTAACAGAGGGGCAGCAGATATCTGGGGAGCAGCACTCCTGTCCTTGCCTGTGAGGTAAAGTAGCATGTGTGATAGGCCCTTTGCTGTCATATTCTTGACCTTAAATGCACTGTACTAAAGTTTATTGTAAGAGGTGAATTAATGAAAATAAACCCTTTATTTCTCTAGCATTCTGCTGTACCTTTGCTTTTTTAAGTTGCTGTACAGGCTATGGCTGATAACACACATTCTGTGGTGCCGTAGAATGAAAGCTTTAAATCCTAACGATTCTTTTGGCTTGTAGCAATCGTTTCTGTTTTAGAACAAGAGAACACACTCCCTTCCTGCTTTGAAGACTTTGTTAGCTAAAGAGAACTATTTACACAGGCGTCCGATGATGGGATGCTCAGAAGACTTTATTAGCTAAGCAGAACTATTTACACAAGCATCCACTGATGGCTGATCACAAGACTTAGCTAAGTGGAACTAGTTACAACGGCGAGCTCTGAGTTGAAGTGGTGAACAAGATGTCCATGGAGGTGTTGTACCAGTAGTAGTGGTGCCTGGCGATGTACTCCATGACATTGGAGAGCCCTGGCACCACGCAGCAGCTGACGGCACTGCGGGTGATGCCCATGCCGTGGGCGTCGTACCACTCGTTGGTGTCCTCCTCGTAGCACTCAGCAGCCATGGTGGTGCTCAAGCCATTAAAGCCCCCGACCACAAACAACAGGCCGTCCAGCACTTCAATGCCAAAGTTGCTGCGTGGGTTTAGCATGGAGGGCACAGCGTGCCAGGCATTGGCGACGGGGTTGTACGCTTCCACGGTCTGGAGCCGGCTGTTCCCATCAAACCCTCCGACCTGCGAATGCCAAAGGGACAGAGCTGAAAGGGGCCTTCCCTCAGTCGAATCCTGTCCCGCACCCATGAGATGGGAACTGCTCCTGCCTCCCTGGCTGCAGTCTGAGCATAGCGGAGAGCACGGGAACTGCAGAACACGGTGCTTGCTTATTGCAGTCTGCTCCCTGCTCTCTCTCGGGAGCTGCCCAAGGCACTTTGTGCAACTGTCAGATTTGACAGTTCTCCAGAGGTTGGATGCAGTCCATGGAGAAGATAAACAATGGATGAACAGGCCCAAGCCCTGTTCCATGCTGCTGATGCTGTTGGCAGTGGCAGAAAATAAGTTCTTTGCTGCAGCTGCTTAAACATCGCCCACATCTTTTTATTACCAAACAGTGTGTGATGGGTGATAACATTCTCAGGAAGTCCATCAACTGTTCTGGCTCTGACTTCCCTAAACCTCACATAAACACATGGGCAGCCTGGAGTTCTGGGAACTGCAGCCACGCAAAGGCCTGCAGTGCTGGGCAGTGTCAGCCCTTACCGCATACACCTGGTTCCCATACGCCACCACCCCGACTCCGCTCCTCCTGCTGCTCATCGGGTTGATCAGGGACCACTGGTTTGTGTCAGGGTCAAACACTTCAGCTGAGCTCAGGCACTGATCGCCATCAAACCCCCCACAGATGTAAACCTGGAGACAGGAGAGAGAGGAAAGTGTGAGGGGGACAGTCAAACCACTGGTGAGAGAATGTGTTGGAGAGAAAATGAATGGTGTGGCTGGATTTTTGGGGGGCTTTGGTTTATAATGGGAATGATAACATCATCCTGGGTTTGAAGTAGGAGTAGTGAAGGGAGTTGAAGCCAGTGGGATTTAGACCCTTGATTTCCTGAGACAGGCCTGGTATCACACCTGTGGCCAGGAAAAAAGGGCTGTTGGGCTCCAGGTGGGCTGTTGGGGGGGCAGCAGCTCCAGAAGAGTTTTCACACTCCTGGTCACATCTCTGCCACACCAGGTAGGTGCTGCTTTGTATCTGTAGGTCCAGGATTTAATGGATTGTTAAAAATTAAATGAAGGTTTATGGGAACTCTCTTCATGCTGCAACTCCCAGCTGCTCTCCATCCTCTCCCCGTTTGTTTACCTTTCCATTCAGCGTGGTCGCATTGGCATCGCTCCTCTGCTCGTGCATGGGGGCGATCAGGGTCCACTGGTTGGTGTCTGGTTCGTAGCGCTCCGCTGTGTTGAGCCGTATGTACCCGTCAAACCCTCCCATGGCATAGATGAAGTTGTCCACAACGGTGACGCTGACGTAGCAGCGCCGCGAGTGCATGGGTGCCACCTGCTGCCATGTCTTCTGCAGTGGGTCAAACCGCTTGACAATGTTGAAATAGTCTGTGCCATCAAATCCACCGATAACGTAGACGTGGCCTTTCAAATAAGCCGAGCCGTGATAGGCAACAGGGCTCTCTTGCTCCCAGGGGATGCTCAGCCACTTGTCAGTGCGGCCGTCATAGGTCTCAATGGCGCTGGTGGCGCCGCCCCCGCTCCAGCCCCCGATGGCAAAGAGGATGGCATAGGGCAGGCGCGGCCGGGTGAGTGGGCTGGTGTTGGCCAAGGAGCTCTGGCTGTATGAGTTCAGGTCGTAGATTTCTGACAGGGTGCTGATGATGAGGTCTTTGCACTCAGCATTGTCCCTCACGTACTCGTGAGCTTTGACGTTGTTCATGAAGTAGTCGGATTGTAGGAGAGCCAGTCGAACCTGTAACATGCAAGGAGGAGGTTAGAATACTAATGCTGATGGTTTCCCCCTCGGTAGCCTTTGGCAACAGCTCCAAAGCTGTGCTACACCCACCTTGCCCAGCAAGCAGGCGATGTACTGCCTCCTGTTCTGCGGGTCGTGAGCGATCCACCTCAGCACAGCCTCAAACACGGCTTCCTCTCGCTTCACGTTGAGCTCGTCCTTCTCGATGATGTGTGCCAGCTCCTCGGCAGAGAGGTCTAGGAACTCCTCGGACACCTGGGACACCTCCTCGAAGTGGTGCAGGATGTACACGCAGGTGGCTGCGCGCAGGTCGGGGCAGTGGTAGTAGTCAGTGAGTCTACAGATGCCAATGCAATTCTCAAAGCACAGATTGGAACTGAGGAACTCACAGCACATGTTGACGATGCCCATGACGTTGAACTGGTCTGCTGCAGCTAGCAAGCTCTCCACGTTGTCCTCTGTGATTGGTACTGTCCCAGTATAGGCATAATTGATGATGAGACCCATCATTTCAGCTGAAACGCCAGGGATTTGAAAGACCATTTTGTCTGTGCTGTCCCAGTTCGTAAACAGAGTCCTGCAAACACAGCATTGCTGCATTAAACCCTGTCCCTGGATCCCCTGTGCTTCCCGAACCCCAAGGGCACCAGTTTGGGCGCTGGCAGGAGCCCTGCTGGGAGGTCCTGTAGTTTATTAGTTAATGTTCTACTTGCTGGTTGTTTGAAAAAGGAGACACAGTCTCTGGCTGGGGACAGGGAGCACCAGGGCGAGGCCTCCCATACTTCCACAAGAATCAGAGGGTCACAAAATGGCCTGGGTTAGAGGGTATCTTAAAGATTATCCCATTCCACCCCATGCCATGGACAGAGACACCTTCCACTAGACCAGGTTGCTCAGAGCCCTGCCCAATCTGGCCTTGAACACTTCCAGGGAGGGGGCCTGGGCTGAGCCACAGCTCAGCTGTGAGCCACAGCTTCTCTGGGCAGCCTGTGCCAGTGCCTTACCACCCTCACAGGGAAGAATTTTTTCCTGATATCTAATATAATCCTCTGTCTGTCTGTGAGGCCATTCCCCCTTGTCCTGTCACTCCAGATCCTTGTAAATAAATCCTTGTGTTTCTAATACTGACTGACCTGAAGTAGATACTGCAGCAAGAGAGGATGAGCTTGTGAGCCTTGAATTCCACCCCATCCACGCTGATGATCACATCACAGAATCTCCCTTCCAGGCGGAGCTCATTGGAGATGCTGCAATTCCAGTCACTCATCTTCCTCTCCGTGCTGGAGGATGACTATCTGGTGGGTGCTGAGCTATCCCCCACGCTGGAGCCAGGCAGTGGGCCTCGCTGACGTGCATGGAGCACTCTGGTGTTGCCCGCAAACATCCAGCGCTGAACCCACTCGCTGGTTCTGGATTGTGCCCCATGATGACATCACAACCAGGGGTGTGACCCAGGCCCAACATTCCATGGTTGCCCCCAGCCTTCCCTTCAGCCCCGGCTATGTTGGACCCTGGGTCTGCACTGTGTTGACGGCTGCTTGGAGTGGAACCGGCCAGGTGATGCCCCAGCAACTCCTCAGTACTATTTTGCTGGGCTGGAATAGTCCCAAAAGGTGGGCACCGACTGCCTTGAGCCACCTCACCGAGGAGGAAACTGAGGCACTGCCCAGCTCCTCTGTGCTGAAGTCACACACTGTCCCTTCTGATTTGTCACTCAAGTTGTGCCAGGGGAGGTTTAGGCTGGAAGTTGCTGAAACTCCCCCCCCACCCCCCTCCCCCAAAAAAGGGCTGTCCAGGCCTCGCACAGGCTGCCCAGGACAGCAGCGCTGGTGTTCTCATCCCTGGAGGGAATAAAAGCCGTGTGGATGTGGCTGCTGGGGACATGGGTTGGCGGTGCTGGGAGCGGTTCTTTGCGCGGAGTTCCGCGGCTCCGTGTTCCCTGCCGTGCCGGGAGCCCAGCGGGCACGAACGGCCCCGCTGGTGGCATCTTTGTTGGAATCTTTCCTTTCCCTTTCGCCTTCCCGGCTCCTTGCGGCGGAGACGAAACCGGCGGCGCTGCTGTGGGCGTAGGGCGGAGGCGCAGCCGGAGCGCGGGGGGTCCCCCGGGCCAGCACTCACCGAGCATCCCCCCCGAGCATCCCCCGGCCCCGAGCATCCCCCGAGCATCCCCCCGAGCACCCCCCGGCCTCGAACACCCCCCGAGCACCCTGCCTGAACATCCCCGCCCCCCGCCCGGTTCCCGCGGCCGCGTTCCGGTCCCGCCCCCGCCCCGGCCCCTCCCCGCGGCTGCGCCGCCCGGCCCGGCCCGGCCCGGCTCGGAGCGGAGCGGAGCGGAGCGATGGTGAGCGGGGACCGCGGGCCGGAGCCCGGGCTGGGCGAGCGCGGCCGGGACGGAGGGACAGCGGGGGCTGGGGCGGGTCTCGGTCCCCCCGGAGCCGGGGCGGCACCGAGCGGGGTCTCTGCCCGCAGGTGCCCGAGCTGGAGAAAGCCACGGTGCGGATGCGGCATCCCGAGCGCGTGCGGGGGACCGTGCGGGCCCTCCGGGAGCGGGGGGCGGCCACGCTGCAGGTACCGGCCCCAGGGGGCACCGCCCGCCACCCGGCCATGGCTCAGCTGCCCCTTCCTCACCGCCGGCCCGGTGTGCGGGGGGACACGGGGGAGCCCCAGCGTGGGGACGGGGCTGGGGACCCTCCCCGGACGGACCTTTGGGCTCCCCGGTTATGAAGCTACAACCGAACCCCCCTTCGTGCAGGCAGGATGGAGCCCTTCGGTGCTGCTCAGAGCTCAGAGTGGGAGGGCGAGGACACCGTGTACTCTGTCACCGTGTGCCCTGTCACCGTGTGCCTTATCACCACCCTCTGCCCTGTCCCCATCTGCCCTGCGGCTGCCGGGGCGCGCCCACGGGAGACCAGTGGCGCTGGGTGTGCGTTCTCGCGGGTGGGCTCGCACCGGCCGGGGAGAGCCCTGGCACACACAGAAATTTGGTTAACTTTCCTGTTCCAGGTCATTTCTGACTTCGACATGACGCTGAGCAGGTTTGGGTGCAACGGCAGGCGCTGCCCCACATCGCACAGTGAGTGGGAGCCGCTGGTTTTACTGTCACCGGTTCTGTTTGGTTTCTGTGTTTGTGTTCTCGGTTGCTGTAGTTCCTGTTGTCCTCTGTCCTCTCCTCTGCTAAGCCTGACTGCACCGCCCTGCCCTCCCTCCTGCAGCTGTGGGCCTCGCTGCCTGGTGCTGGCTGCCCACATTTTGGGAAGAGCCAGCTCTGAGATGCAGAAGAGCTGCTGTTAGAAAGTCTTTTAACAGTTCTGTGTTACAGCATTGGTGTTTTATTGTCTTTGCAGATATCCTCGATACCAGCCGTGTCATCAGCGAGGACAGCAAGAAGAAGGTGGGTGCTGTGTGCAGGGCACAATGTCTTGGCTCGGTGGCTGTTGTCCCTGTCACCCATCACTGGTAGGGGCACTGGCTGGTGTAGCAGCTCTCCCAGCTGCACTGGCTGACAGGATGGAGTCGGGAAGTGCCCAGGCTGCCTTTCAGCCAGCAGTAACAGAGGAGAAGCTAAAAAGGGAAATCGAATTTGCATGAGCAGCTGTGGGTGTTTCAGCTTGATAAGAAGAGGAAGGGGAGGGGGTGTCTGTACCTGCAACGTCTGGAGCAAAGTGAGGGTCAGCCAGGATGCCAAGGGCTCCAAGTGTGCTTGGAGGGAAGCAGTTTGGTTGTGTTTAGGAAGTGTGATGCTTTGGAGGACTTCAGTAATGCTGGTTTTGTTTACAGTCTGCTTAGATGTGATCTTCAATCTGTTCTTTTTCCCTCTGTGCGACGCTCCAGCTGAAGGATCTGCTGCACTATTACTATCCCATTGAAATTGATCCGGACCGGACTCTGGAAGAGAAACGTCCCCTCATGGTGGAGTGGTGAGTGCTGTTTGTGATGATCTTGACCTTGTCCTGACAACCTCCTGTCCCCAAGGACTACAGGACACAAGGCTTGAGCTGTCCCTGGGCTTGGTGGTGATCCTGGGGGATTTAGTTGTGTTTCTGACTGCTGAGGACCTCTGCCCCAGAGCTCACTGCTGCCTTTCCCCAGGTGGACCAGGGCCCATGAGCTGCTGGTGCAGCAGAAGATCCGCAAAAGTGACATAGCCCAGATAGTCAGAGAGTCAGAAGCGATGCTGAGGTACGGACATGGGGGTGTGGTGCTGAGCTGTGGGCACAGGGACATGATGCTGAGGTATGGGTTCAGGGCTGGGCTACCCTCAGCCCTTCTCTGTGCAGCCAGGTCTTGGTACTGTCACCACACTCCTGCTGCAGCATGACTTACGCCAGCTTCCCTCTGTCCCTCCCTGGGGCTGAGCTCTAACAAAGTCAGTGCCACGAGCCACAGCCTGAGCTCACTCTCTGGCTGCAGGCTGCTCCCTTCCTGCTCAGAAACCACTTCCCCCTCCCTTTGGCCTTGGTGAGGAGCAGCCGAGGGGCCCGTGCTGGGCACAGCTCCCCATGTGCAAGGTGCGATGCGGGGGCAGCTCCCCACTTCCATCAGAGATTTGTTCTCTGCACTGAAACTGCAGAGCCTTATCCAAGGCCTTGGCTCAGCAGCAGATTTCACCCACAGCACAAAAACATGCTAAAACTTGCTGCTAAAGCTGCCCTGGCAGCAGTGGCCCTAAGGCTGGCTTAGGGGGCTGAGCTTTGACTGTGCTGCCAGGCTCAGGGAGGAGATGGCACCGTATGTCTGGGTTTTCATGAGCCCAAGTTCCCTTTCTGCATGGAATTGTGTCCTGGCAGACTAGGGATTGTCACAGGTCAGTCTGATCGTTCTCCCAACCAGTCCGACCTGTTGCACATCTCCCGCATGGTTCCTGGCAGTGCCTGCTCCACGGGCACACTGTGCCTGTGCCCCCACTGAGCTGCTGATGTGTTCAGGAGATGCCAGGCAATGAGCTGGAGTGCTCCCGTGTTCCTGTGAGCACCCGCCCGGCCACTGCGCCCATTGCTCACCGGGGTTTTGCTCAGGGAAGGCCACGGCAATGCTGGTGCCACAGGGAGCTCGTGGTGTTCGCAGAGCTCACCTGTGGGTTTCTGCTTGGGTGGAAAAAGGAGCTGGGCTGAGTGCTCTGCTAGCCCGGAGCAGCGGGCCCTGTGCTGGGAGCTGGTGACACAACCCCCTGCAATGGACACTCCCGCCCTAGGGATGGCTTCAAGGAATTCTTTGATCAGCTGCATAAGAACAACGTCCCTCTGTTCATCTTCTCTGCTGGCATTGGTGATGTACTCGAGGAGATCATCCACCAGGCCAGTGTCTTCTACTCCAACGTCAAGGTGGTGTCCAACTACATGGACTTTGATGATGATGTGAGTTTGTGCACCACATTGGTGTGGTGAGGGGAAAGGTGTGGGCTGGGACCAAGGGCTGGGACACGATTAATAGTGACACGACCGGGTTAAGAGCTGACTGTCTGTCCTGCACGCTCAGGGAGTCCTCATGCACTTCAAGGGACCCCTCATTCACACCTACAACAAGAACAACACGGTGCTGCAGGGCACGGGGTACTTCCAACAGCTGAGCAGTAGAACGAGCGTCATCCTGCTGGGAGACTCTATGGGTGACCTGACGATGGCAGATGGCATTCCCAACGTGGAGAATATCCTCAAGATTGGCTTTCTCAATGACAAGGTGGGTGTGAGGAGCAGTGCTGTGTTTCCCTGCCAGCTTTCCCCAGGTGCCAGGCTTGGGGGCAGCTCAGGGATGTGAGAGCTTAGCATGAGTTCCCATGGGGTGTGTGGAGGGAGCTGTGGGTGTGTACTGAGCTCCTGCTCAGCTGGGGTGTTGTCAGAGTGGTTATTGACCCCCTTTTCAGTAGCGAGGGCTGTGGGTCCAGTATCTTCACCCTCAGCTGTTGGTGTTCACGTTGTTCCCCTCCTCCCCACCCTGTCCTGATGGCTGTGCTGCAGGTGGAAGAGCGGAGGGAGAAGTACCTGGATGCCTATGACATTGTGCTGGAGAGCGACGAGACGCTGGACGTGGTCAACGGGATTCTCCGGTACATCCTTACTGAGACATGAGCTGGGAAGAGGCTGCCCCGCAGCAGGCACTGGGCAGGGAATGTCCTTCCTGGGACACAGCTGGAGGGGATCTCATGGTACTGGCTGGGCTCCATCCTGACCTCACTAATGCACTCAGCCCTGGAGCAGGATCGGTGAGACGGGATCTTCTCCACTCCCTTTACCCCAACTCTGTCTGGCTCTGCTACTTCCTTCATGGACTGACTTCATCCAGCTCAGACTTCATCCCACTGGGAATTCATCCCCACCACCTCCCAAGGCCACAACAAACCCTTCCATGCTTCAGGCAGAGACATTCTGCACTTACTTCAGCAGCTGAGTGTGGAATGGAGATGGTTTGCTGTGGGCTGAGGACAGATCGGGTCTAGATGAAGTTTTAGTGTCTGTGTTCCTCACTGAGAGCAAGTCTCTCTCCTGTCCTGTTTTTTGTGGGCTCCAAAGCTCCCACTGAGCCCCAGTGCCACTGCTGGGCTGGTGTGGAAACCTGCAGCTCCCTGGCCCTGTGTCCCACCCTGTCCCTCTTACACCAGTCCAGCTCTTACTGTGGGAAAAAGCTTTTCCAACTGCCCCTGCAGGCCCCAGAGCTCAGCTGTTCAAACCCAGAAGTAAGTCTGTCTGCCAGGGATGGGGCTGGGGTTTGGGTGGGGTGGGAGAGGCCAGTGGCAGCATTTTGGTTTTTAAGGAATGTTTTAGCTGTCTGTGTTTCTGTCCTAAACCTCTGGGCTGATTCTAGAGTGATCCTGGGCTCTCAGAGCAGCAATAGGAAAATACCCTGTTGTTTCTGTGTAACCTCTGGTTATGTGGGACTTTGGGAAGTACAGACTCTGTTCTCCATGTTGGAATAAAGACGTTATTGGCTAAAGCTGGGCCATGGGTGGTTTGTACCCAGTGCTGAGGGGCTGAAGCTGCTCTGCTCCCAGGGCTGGTGCTGGCAGCTGCCTCTGCTCCCCAGCTCCAGCTCCCTCCATCCCACCAGAGCCCCCCAGCCCTCACTGGGCGCTGGAGCTGAAGCACCAGCAGCTTCACTGGAAGATCCTAGCGGGAGGATTTTGGTTTCTCCTGATGGACCCAGCAGGTGCTGGAGCCTGGAATCCCCCTGGTCCCTGCATTGCTGCCCCAACATGCACAGGAACGATTCATGGCAAAGTGACCCAACACAGGCAAACTCCTTGGGAACCAGGACGAATTATTTATTTGGTGCAAGGTGGATTCACCATTTGAGGGGTTCATTCTGCCCTCTGCACTGCTGGGTTCCTGCTTTTCTTTCATCCCTGTCTGCAGGACAGGCCGTGCAGAGGCCTTGGGAGCCCTGCTGGTCCCAGCTGGAGAACATGAGCACCCCGAGGTTGTGACCTGCATTTAGGCATCAAAAATAGGGCTGATTTGTCACAATCACTGAGGGCTGCGGGGTGGAGAGGATGTGGAGGGGGACAATGCTGCTCCCTGAGGGCCTGGAGGAAGAGGGGATCTGTTTGCCTTCTCCCAGCTCGTGAGGGGTTTGCCAGGTCTCATCCCTGCAGTTTTGGGGGGCCCAGAGTTTTGGAATGGTGGATGCCTGGGGGGTGTTGGGCTTTCACCCAACTGAACTCCAGCCTCTTGTCCTGGGGAGGAGGCAGTGGAGATAGAGCAGGGACTGGGACACAAGTCCTCTCTAATTCTTCTCTCTACAGAATTTTAAGTTTGTATATAAAAAACCCCAACCCTCAACCCTAAGCTACAAAATACTGGGGTGGAGGTGAGGAAGCCCCACCCACATCCCTCCTGCCCCCCAAGGCAGCAAGGGTAGGCAAGGGGGCTGGAGAGGGACCTGCAGTCCCTGGCAGAAGATGAAGGGGTTTGGGGAGGGGACACCTTCTTGCCTGGTTTTCTTAGCTGGGGGTTGAGTTTTCGTGCCCGGGAGGAACACACCAAAATACCCTCAGTTAAATAGAAAGAGGGGAAAATCAAAATCTGCCCCCCTGCAGGGCTGGGGAGGGACAGGGGCAGATTCCCGGGGCAGCCGGGATGGGAGACCAGCCATGCCATGGCCAGCATGAGTCCTGTCTCCAGGAACAGCAGGGTCTGCTCCTCAGAGCTCCTCGTGAATCTTCTCCTGGTCCTCATCCGACTTCAGCTTTAGCTCCTCAGGTGTGATCTTCCCATCCTTGTTGCGGTCCTGGTTCTGGAACATGTCAGCGATGACTTTCTCCGGGTCAGAGCTGGGCATGAGGCGGCCCTTCCCCTCTGCCACCTGGGTCTTGATGAAGGTGGAGAACTGGAGAGGGGAGAGATGCTGCTTGGCTCCACACAGCCGGCACCAGGCAGGGCAGGGAGGCCACAGCCCATGCCCAGGATGGCAGAGACCAAAGCCTGTGGTCTGTGGGTGCTCTGGGTCCACTCACCTCGTCAGCGGGGATCCCCCCGTCCTTGTTGAGGTCCATCTGCTCGTACAGGTTGGCCGGTGGCTCCCCGTGCCAGATGAAGAGGTAGCCCTCAGGAACCCCCTCCTCCATGGAGATCAGCTCCACCTCGAAGCGGAGCACGGCACTGCCAGGCACTCCCCGGGCTGCAAACACAGCAAAGGCTCCATCACTGCAGGGAGCACGGCAAAGCCCCGGCCCTGAGGCCCCAGCCCCAGCGGGGCGAGGGGGACTGGGGCCCTGGGGGGGCTCAGCAAGGCTGAACTCCCCAGTTTGTATCACCTACATTGGTCACTGCTCCCCTACCTCCGCTCTCCCCGTGGCCCAGGTGTGGGGGGATGATGAGCACCCGCCTCTCCCCCACACACATGTCCAGGAGGCCACTGTTCAACCCCTCGATCACCTTGTTGGCCCCCAGAGTTACCTCCTGGGGCTTCTCATAGTCATGGCTGCAGGAGGCATAGAGAAGACAGTGCGTGTGAGAACGTCCCTTGGATCCAGTGGGTGACTCCGAAATCCCAACCCCACCATCCCACCGTGCCCTAAAATCCCACATACTCCATCCCGGCATGCCATAAAGTTCCCTACCCTCCATACCACCCCCACTGTGCCCCCAAACCTCGCACCCTCCTCCCTGCTGCCCCCTCCCGCTGCCCCATGGCTGATGCTCTGGAGCTCCCGGTTCCCACCCGCCCCCAGCTCAGCACCGGCCAGGATTTGCCCTGTGAAGGACGGGTGTGCTCGGGGCACGCACGAGGAGAAGAGCCGGGTGCCGTCCAGCAGGGAGCAGTTGTAGTGGTAGCGGACAAAATCCCGGTGGCGGGTGGTGACGTTGCAGCCCTCGGGCCGGAACACGGTCTCAATCTCCACCGGGTCTGCGGGGTTGTGGAAGTCGATGATGTGGACATCAAAGATGAGCACAGCTGAGCCGGGAATTTTGTCCCCTGGAAGAGGAGGATGAGGGGAGCTGCTGGAGTGCTGCAGGGCTGGTATGGCCTTTCCCTGCTTCTTCCCACGTCCTGTGATATGCCTGTCCCTCGGAGCCTGGGCTCTGCACGTTTACCTGCACCATTCTCCCCGTAGGCCAGGTGTGGGGGGATGACCACCCGCCGCTGCTCTCCCATGCAGACCCCCTGCAGGCCCTGATCCATGCCGGGGATGATGTAGCCCTTCCCAATATAGGTGTTGTAGGTCTGATTGCGGGAGTAGCTGCAGTGAGAGAAGCCCCCAGTGCCATCAATCCTCCCCCAGTGCCATCAATCCTCCCCAACCTGCACCCCTTCTCCCAGCCTCTCCTTCTCCCCCAGGAGCCAAATTCTGTTCCTAGGAATGCAGCAAACAGATGTTGTCCTTTTTAGCCCATTTCATGACCATTACCACTCTCTTCTCCCCCTCAGTTCTCCAGGCTCTCCTTGCAGCTGTGGGGCAGGAGAGGCCATCAGGGGCTCTCCCCACACAGCCACTTTTCCCCACACCTGGAGCCGAAGAGCGTCCCATCCATGAGTGTTCCATTGTAGTGGTACCGCACAAAGTCCCCGGTCACAGCTCGGCGCTTGCAGGGCTCTGGCACCTCCAGGTGCTCCAGGAAGACTCCATCCTTGGGGTTGTGGAAGTCCACCAGCAGCACGCTGAACACCAGCGATGCCTGCGGTGGGATCACGGTCCCTGGGGAGGGGACATGGGTCAGCCCAGACAAGGGTCCTGCTGCACGGCAGGGCCTCTGGGCAGAGCTGGGAGGGAAGGGGCGGGTACGATGGGGTGGGGTCTGGCTCACCATAGCCCTTCTCTCCATAGGCCAGGAATGGGGGGATGATGATGCTCCTCTTCTCCCCTGCGCACATGCCCAGCAGCCCCTGGTCCATGCCCTTGATCAGCCACCCGGTGCCCACGTAGGTGTCGTAGGTGCTGCCCTTGCTATAGCTGGTGGGGGAAAATGAGGGTGGGGACAGCTCCAGGGCCACACAAGCACCCCCAGCTGGGGCAGTGCCATGCCACAGCCTGGTTTGGGGGCCATGGAGCTACAGCAGCAGAGCACGGAGTGCCCCATGTCCCAAGGCCAGGGGCATCCCAGTGCCCTGTACCTGGAGTCAAAGGGGGTCCCATCCAGCAGTGTCCCATTGTAGTGGTACCGCACAAAGTCCGAGTTCTCCACTGTGCGGTTGCAGCGCTCGGGTTTGGACAGGGTGGTGACCTGCAGCTTGTCGTTCTTGTTCCAGATGTCCAGCATGACCACGTCGAAGTACAGGGTAGCGTCCGGGGGGATCAGCCCCGCTAAAGAGGTGGCAGCGAGGACAGAGCACCTTAGGTGAGACCAGCACTGAGCCCAGGCTCTGTTCCCTGAAGCCCTCCCAAGCCCATCACCACTCAGGGCTGCTGGAGGAACATCCCAGCCCCTGGGAAAGCAGCAGAGCTCAGGCTGGGGGCAGGACCCCTCATTCCCAGGGAAGCCCTGCTTCACCACCACTTGCCCTGGCCACAGAGCCACCCTTCGGCAGTTCCTGCCAGGTGGGCACCGGAGCCCTGTCCCTGTTAACACCAGCCCCGTGAGGTTTGCTCCCTCCATCCCCCCCGTGCCATGGCCCCTTACCCACGCCGATGCTGCCGTAGCCCAGGTGGGGCGGCACGATGAGGTGGCGCCGCTCGTTCACGCACATGCCCTGCAGCCCCCGGTCCATGCCCGTGATCAGCCGCCCGACGCCCACCACGCCGGCCACTGTGGCCCCTCGGTCGTAGCTGGGGCGAAGGGACAGACCCATCAGAGGTGCAAAAAGGATGAAGGTCCCAGCACTGGTGGGGCAGAGTGGGGAAGCAGGGCTGCCCCTCCCCAGGGTGCAGGTAGCCCACCACAGCCCCTGAGTCCCTGTGCTGCAGGCAGAGCCCACAGCTCAAAAGCACGGATCCTGATGGGCTCAATCCTGGACTGTTGGGGGGAAGCTGCCCCACATGGCACTGGTCAGGGCTCCAGCCTGACCCTGCACCCCCAGAACCCATCAACACCCTCCCCAGATTTCACCCACCAAGCTGGGTTGGAGGCCAGCGGCTCCTGGGCTTTCTGCTGCTTCCAAATCATTTTGCATATGGCACATTGGAGCTTTATGCAGCAAGCAAGAAAGACAACATCCCAGCCTTATTTTTAATCTGCAAATTTGCTTTTATTTTTAAATCTTAAAATACTCCAAGAAGAAACTGGGGGCATCTCGGATAAACTGAAACCTTTAATCCCCTTTAACTGGCAGTGGATGCCTTCTCCTGGCAGCATGCTGGATCTTCAGAACAGGGAATTATTTTAGCAGCGGGTGTCCCCAGGCTCCCACTGCAGTTACTTTCTGCCCCATTGATGCTCGCAAGAAAGGTAAGACATACTGAACTGGGGAAGAATCCCTTTGCTTTCCAGGTCTCCAAAAAACACCCATCTGGGAAATTTTTGTTGCTACATGGGGCTGTGGCTGAGCCCCTGCATAACCCTGGTTAATTCCCTGGTTCTCTTGCTCAGGGTGCTACAAACCAGGGGCTGCCCCAATCCCAGTTCTCAGGCAGCGTGAGTGGGGTGAGGGCGATGCAAGGCCGAGGAATGCTGAGCCTCTGGGGTAATGAAGGGTTTGCTGCTGCCACGTCTCAAAGTGCTTTCAGTGTTTTCCTGCCTGTGCAGCACATGCAGATACACGTCCCTGAGTGAAGAACGCCCCACTTAGGGCCAAATCCTGCCTCTGCCTGGGACAGAGTCCCGCACAGCACTGTGGAGCTGAGGGTGTGCAGGCTCCCCGAGGGGCTGGGGGCTGCTGGGGGTCCCGGCGGGCCGGGGGCTGTGGGAAGGGGCAGCAGCCTGGGCTGACACGCGTGCAGCCCTCCCCGTGCTCGCCCCAGCACCCACCAAAAGCCCTCCTTGGGGTCAAAGCTGGGAGCTCTGGGCGCTGGCTGGCCGGGCTGCCCCTGCCCCGGGGCTGGGGGATGCATGCGGGGTCCCCGCAGCTGCCTGCCCACCCCGGGACGCCGGCTGGGGGCTGGGGGCGACATGCAGGGTCCCGCCGCAGCTGCCCCCCGCATGCAGCCGGCACAGAGCCGCGGGCGATACCTGGAGTCAAACTTTTTGCCATCTTTAAAGGTCCCATTGTAGTGGTAGCGAATGAAATCCCCCATCTGCGCCTCCCGCAGGCAGATTTTGGGGATGTAATATCTGTCTATCACCACGTCTTCCAGGGGGCCGGGGTCGCCCAGCGCCGGGGCCCCCAGGATTCCCAGGAGGAGGAGGAGGAGGAGGAGGAGGCAGCGGCTGCCCGTGGCCATGGCCGTGGCGGTGGGGCTGCGGCGGCGGAAGGGACCGGCAGGGGAAGGCGCAGAGGGTGAGCCCTGGACGCCCCTTCCCTTCGCCTTCCCTCCCTTCCCTTCCCCTGCGCCCGCCCAGCCCGGCCCTCTTGGAATTTCTGTAGACGTGTCGGGCCCCGCCGCGCTCCCCCCGCTCCGCCGGGAGCGGGCACAGAGCGACCCACGGCGGAAGGGGTTGGTTTCTCCCCCTTCTTTGTTTTACCTCTTTTTTTTTTGTTTTGGGGG
>JAWWEU010000080.1:2158558-2199891 GCA_035583155.1 Acropternis orthonyx | reverse complement strand
TTTCTACTTTCTCGGTTTTCGTTTTTCTTTTTTTTTTTTTTTTCTCCTCCGAAGGAGAGGCTGACGGAGCCATTGGAAAGCGGCTGTCCACTGGGGAGTGGCTGGGCCTGGCCCCAGGTCCAAGCACTGCTGCGCCTCCTTCTCTTCCTCTTCCTCCTCCTCCTCCTCCTCCTCCTCCTCCTCTTCTTCTTCTTCCTTCTCCTGCCACCGCCAGGTCATCACACCCCAGCCCAGGATGCTGCTGCTCAGTCCCAGCAGTTCAGGAGAGTAAATTAAAAATTCGGGAGATATTAAGTGTTTTAATAATGAATCTTCTGCTGGATGGAGCCTTTACTGAATGGCAATTACTGAAAATGTTAAACTCTGCTTCTAACAGCCCTTCCCAGGCAAGCGCAGCCTCAAACCCACACAGAGGTGTCGCCCACACATCCCCACCGCCCCAAAACCATTGGCAAGAGATGGGCCCTGGGGCAAGGGCCCTCGGCAAGTGCCAGGTGGGAAATGCAACAGGCTGTGAACCCAAACCCAAACCCAGCTCCTCTGAGGCTCAGCACTACCAGGGAAAGCACCACCAGCACCCTCATCCCTGATCCAGGGTGCTTGGCAGTCCCCCCAGTGCACCACAGCGGGGCCGAGCAACCTCAGCACTGCTCGGGGCAGCTCAGAGGCACTTGGGGCTCTCCCCAATGGCACAGGGATCAGGGCCTGGCTCTGCGGCCAGTGAGTGCTGGCAGGGACGGTGGCACCGCAGCCACGTGCGGTGCCGGGCACTGCCAACACCCTCTGCAACACGGGACAAACCTCAGCAGCGTCCTGGCTCCTGCCCTGCCCTGGGCCATCCCTCAGTGCCACTGTCCAGCTGGCAACAAAGTGTTGGGCTTGGGCAGGGGCCAGTGTGGCCATGCCGAGGGCTGGCGTGGGACAGCCCCGGGGCCGGGATCTGGCACAGCCCAGGGCGTGTGGCCTCGGGCTTGGCATGGGCCAGCAGAGCGGCCACCTCGGGCACCGCGAGCCTGAGAGTCCCGCGCAGTGCGGTACCAGCTCCTCTGCATCCCCCCGCGATGCGCAGCGATCCTCACCCGCTCTGCGCGCCCCCCCTGCCGCCGGCGGAGCCGCACTAAGACCCTGCGCGCCCGCCGCGCACCGCCCACCCCCGCGCCCACCCCCGCGCCCGCCCCCTGCGCGGGGCCCGGCGTGCAGCGCTGCGCGGGGCGGTGCGCGGAGCGCTGCGCGGGCGGCGGGCGGCGGCGGGGATGGGCAGCGCGGTGCCGGTGCCGGTGCCGGTGCGGGCGCTGCTGCTGCCGGTGCTGGCGGCGGGGCTGTGCGCGGCGCAGTACGAGCAGTACAGCGTGCGCGGGTTCCCCGCGGCCGCGCTGGAGCCGCTGCAAGGCGCCTACGCTCGGGCGCTGGCGCAGTACGCGGACGCGCAGTGGGCGGAGAGCGCGCGGGGGCTGGAGGCGAGCCTGCGGCTGCACCGGCTGCTGCGGGACAGCGAGGCGCATTGCCACCGCCGCTGCGCCGGGGAGCCCCCCGCCGAGGGGGGGGACCCCGCCGGGGAGCCCCCCGCGTGGGAGTGGGAGTGGGAGATGCGGCTCTTCGGGCGGCTGCTGCTCCGCGCCGGGTGCCTGCGCGCCTGCAAGCGCGAGCTGCCCGTGTTCCAGCTGCGCTACCCCCCCGCGCAGACCCTGCGCGACTTCCAGCGCCGCCAGCCCTACCAGTACCTGCACTACGCGCTCTTCAAGGTGAGGTGGCGCAAGTGGCGGGGGACGGGGTTGCGGGGGTCCCGTGCCTCCATCCTGCCCCACTCTGATCTCTCCCCTCCATCCCGAACTCTCTGCTCTGCCTCCCGATTGGGCACACCCCTTCCCGTGTCTTATCCGGCACCCCTCATCCTGCACCCCGCATCCTATACTTCCTCTTCAACACCCCCCGCCTGAATCCCCCCAGCCTGCATCCCCATCCTGTGCGCGCATCCTGCACTGTCACCCCTGATCTGCACGCTCTGTACGCTGCTTCCCTTCATCCTGCACCCCCTGAACTCTGCTCCCCCCTATCCTACACCTTGCTCTCAGGTGCTTTCCTATCCTGCACGCCCCGTCCTTCACTCCCCATCTGGCGTCCCGCCCCCCCCCACCCCTGTCTCCTCCATCCTGCTCCTGCACCGTGGCACGTCAGCGTCATCTGGGACCTATCAGGCAGGATGTGAGGGGTGCTCCCGGGACAGGGGGCCCCTGTGGTTGTGTCCCCTCACCCCACCTTGTGTTGCCCTGGTCCCCCAAGGTCCCCCTGGCCGGGCAGAGTGTTGCCTGGGGCAGGGGCACAGGGGCTGCCCCAGCTGAGGGGCCCAAGCTGGCCGTCCAGTGCCATCATGATTGCGGTGGGACACGTGTCTGGATGCTTGGCCCCGCAGTGCAGACGTGGAGAGAGGTTACACGGAGGAAGGTTTTGTGAAGGGAGGGGGGTTTCATAAGGCATTGCCCTGGGGTGATCCTGCGTTGGCCAGAGTGCCTCTGGCAGGGGAGAGTCCCCTGGTTGGGGTCCCATCCCTGGCTGCCTGCCCGAGGGTGCTGCTTTAGTGCTCAGCTCTGCAGCCCGCTCACCTGGCAGTGGTGAGAGACAGCCTGTCCCAATCTTTAATGCCTTTTCCTCTTGCTGCTCTGGCCCAAACCCATTTCATGGACAGATCATTCAGCCTCCCCATCTCACTCCCCCGAAGCTGCAACCTGAGAGCCCATAAAGTAGCAGGAGCTGGCCTGGGCTGGTGGCAGTGCTGGAGAAGAGAGGATGCATGGATCAAACCCACACCACGTGGATCACTCCCAGCTGGATATGTGGGCCCATGAGGAGCTGAGCTGTCCCCGTGCCCACCATGGGCACAGCGGGGAGGTTGATGTGGCTGGAGTGACCTGCAATGTCCATGTTCCCTGATCCTGTCTGTCCATCACTGCCAGTGGACAGTTGGGCTCAGGGATGGCACCATGGGGGTGGAATTGTTCCCCCCAAGGACCAGCCCTCTGCCCTGCAGCTTGGGGGTCTGGCTGGGTGCTGACCCCCCTTGGCTGCAGCATCAGCCCCAGCTGCCCCACAGCAGGTCTCTGCACCAGCTTTTCCTCCTTCCCCAGTCAAATAAGATTGAGAAAGCGGTGTCTGCTGCCCACACCTTCCTGCAGAAGAACCCGAAGCACGAGATGACCTTGAGGTACCTGAACTACTACAAGACGATGTTGGATGTGGATGAATACCTGGTTGACCTGGAGGCTCAGCCCTACGAGGTGAGGAGCAGATGGGGCTGGGGTGAGAGAGGCTCCCCAGGGCTCAGTGCATGCCTGGTCCTGCCCAGTCCCAAGGGAAGTGGCTCTCCCTCACTGAGCAGTGCCCCCTTGGTCCCCGGCAGCCGATATTCGTGCGGTCGGTGAAGCTGTACAACAGCGGGGATTTCCGGAGCAGCGCGGCCGACATGGAGCAGGCGCTGGCCGAGTACTACAAGGCGTACGAGGACTGCCTGGCCAGCTGCGAGGGCGCCTACGAGCTGCAGGAGTTCAAGGACTTCTACCCTGCCATCGCAGGTATGGGGGGGCTGGGGGGTGGCAGACTGCCGGGGCGGGTGCTCAGGGGTGCAGCGCCTGCCATCTCCCCCCAGACCACTTCGTGAGCGTGCTGCAGTGCAAGGTGGACTGTGAGACCGAGCTCACCCCCAACGTGGGCGGCTACTTCGTGGAGAAGTTTGTGGCCACCATGTACCACTACCTGCAGTTCGCCTACTACAAGTGTGAGTGGCGGCGGGAGCAGGGCCTGGTGCCCGGGGCACCGCAGGGTGCCGTGGGCCCTGGGCGGGGTGTCACCCCCGTGTCACCCCCGTGTCACTCGCAGTGAACGATGTGCAGGACGCGGTGCGCAGCGTCTCCAGCTACATGCTCTTCGACCCGGGTGACACCGTGATGCAGCAGAACCTCGTCTACTACCGCTTCCACCGCGAGCGCTGGCGCCTGCGGGAGGAGGACTTTGATCCACGGCCGGTGAGGACCCCCCAGCCCCCCAGCCCGTGGCTCTGTGCTGGCAGGGGGGGCTGATGCAGCCCCTCTCCCCCCGCCCTGCCCAGGAAGCCGTGCGGTACCACAACCAGACGGCCACCCAGAAGAAGATGCTGGAATTCGCCCAGCAATTCCTGCAGGCTGACGACGAGGTACCCAACGGTGGGGTGCAGATGGTGGGGTGCTTTTGGGGGTGGTTTTTGGGTGTGCCAGGTGGTGTGGGTGAGTGCTGTAGGTACCCTGGGGCAGGGCCCTTTCTTACGTGGGGCATCTGACCCCCCCCCACCACCTCTGGAGCAGAGGCTGTGGGTGAGGCCACTGAGCCCCCCTGCCTCCTCCCATGCTGCAGATGGAGGTGGATGGTGGTGAAGGGCCAGAGGCTCCAGACCTGCTCTCCGACAGTGAGTTCGAGGGTGAAGGCGACTACGAGGAGGGCTTCTTCGCAGAGTGGTGGCAGGAGCCCAAGACCAAGGGGGACAAAGATGATCAAGGTTCCTGACACCAGGGCTGGGGGCCATGCTGCAGGGTGGGGGTGCTGCTGCCCATGCCCCGGTGCCACTGAACCTTCCTTGTTCGCAGAGATCCTGTGATGAGCCAGGTGAAGGGACACCTGGCCCTGACAGAGCTGGATGGCAGTGGCTCTGTGATGCCATCCTGGGGACCTTGGGCTTTGGGCTCCTGCCAGTCATCCGATGGACACTCAGGCTCATGGGGGAGGGCTCATCCTGCCCAGGGTCCTGTGGCAGGGCTGCTCTTGCTCTCTGTCTGCTGCCTTGGCACAGCCCAATTCCCATCAGTGGAGCACCAGCACCCCTGAACTCTTCTGCCTGCCCAAGAGTTTCCTCCAGAGCACCCCTGTCCCCGATGTCCCCAGGAGCCTGGGCCAGCAGTGGTGCCCTGCAGCACTGGGGTTTGCTGTATCCCTCATCTCCTCTCCTGGATCTGTGGGTTGTGCATGGGCCTGTGTTGTCTTGAGGGGCCTGGGGGCTGCCCCTGCTCTGGGAGCAATGCAGAATGCTGCTGGAGCTGGTCCTGCCCCTCTCTGGGCTCGTGCTCCTATCCCTCTAGCCTGCCAGGCAATCTCCCAGTCCCCGGAGCCCTTGGACCCCCCAGCCTGGTGCTACAGGGGGCTTCTGGTGTGCCATGTCCCTGTGCCCCCCGGAGGCTGCAGCCCAGCGAGGCTGCAGCCCATGCCCTGCTGTGCCTTGAATTTTTGCCACACCAGCCCTCTGTAGCCTTAAGCTCTGTTAATTTAATATTTCCCCACTTGCACAGTTGCTCTTTTTTTTAAAATATTTACTGGTGCTGAACTTTTAATAAAACCTGGACCAGTGTTTTCACAGCTGCCTCCAGCAGAGGCTCCTCGGGTGGAAGACGCCCTGCTGTGGGGGGGGGCGGCTTGGGTGGGGCAGGGGCTGGATGTCTCCACAGATGAGCTGGGGGAGACTCTGGGGCTGGGGACCCTTGGAGGTCATGAGAGCAGCCATGGGGCTCATCTGGGGCTGCTGGTGGTGCTGACAAGCCTGTGCCTGCCCTGGGCACGAGGCACCGGGCAGCGCGTGGCCGCTGGCTCCTCCCTGCCGTGTTCCCGCGCCGCTTGGAAATTGGCTGAGAGGACTGAAACCAAGAGGCTGAATCACGGCGTTGGCCTCGGGGGAGGGAAGGGACGGGAATGGAAGGAAGGAGGTGGCAGGACGCTGCCAGCACCCCACCCTGCCCTGCCCAGAGCCCCCATTTACCAGGGCTTTCCCAGCTCAGCAAGGTCTGCAGAGCCCCCAGACCCGCAGGCAGGGCTCAGGGCTTGGAGGAGGCAGTGCTGGAAGGAAGCACCCCCTGCAGTCCTGTCCTGTCCCTCTGGAGTGCTGAGGTTTGTCACCGATGGGTCACAGCCACCTCAGGAGGGCAGTGCCACCCTGGTGGGGTGCGGCCGGCGGCACCCCCACCCGGATCAGCGGGAAGCGCTCGGCACAGGGGACAAAGGTTCGTGCATCTTCCCAACAGCTGGGCGAGGGTGGCACTGGGCCCATGGGGCCTCCACCCTGCTCTGACACATACCTGGGCACCGGGTCCCCTTGCCAGCCCCAAACACAGCTCCTTGGTCCCACTTATCTACTGGCGCTGGGCAGAGCCCCTTGCAGCCACGAGCTGGGGTTCTGGGGTCCCTTCCCCGCTCCCACCTGCAGCCCCTGGATGTGCCAGCTGCGACCAGCGCTCCTTGGAACGCCAGGCAGGGACAGCGCTGTGGGAGAGTGCCAGAGGTGCAGAGATGGGATGCAGGGGCGCGAACAGGAACGCGGCGGTGGGATGCAGGGGGAGGCAGGGGACAAGGCTGCAGGACGCCGTGGGTTACACGATGAAGGCAGCACTGCACTTCCTGACCCCTCTGACCTTGACCAAGAGGGGCCATAGATGAGATTTTTGGCTGTCATCTCAGCTGTGCCCTGCCTGCTGTGCCTTGTGCCCCTTCCCTTGTGCCGCTCGCTGTGCCCTGGATCCTCCCCTCGGCGCACAGCGACGAATTCCCGTTTCCTTGCGAAGGCGTTGGACGCTCCGTCCCTCTCCCCGCTCCGGAGCGGAGATTCCCCCGCAGCCGGGCGCGGCAGGGACGGTGCAGACAGCGGGGTGCAGGATGTGCGCCCTCCCCGCCACCGGGGCTGAGCCCTCCCGCTCCCCACCCCGGGGGTCCTGAGGGCCCCCCCGGGACTGGGACGCGCCCCAGGGGTGACTCGGGCTCTGGGTGACGGTGACTGCGGCGGCAGCACCGGCCGGACCGGTCCGGCGGGGCGGGGGTGACGCAGCACCGGCAGCCCCGAGACCCTCCCGGACGCCGCTTCCTGCCGCCCCCGCGCTGCTGCCCCGGCGGTGCCGCCCGGCCCCGCGTCCCGCCGGCTCGGGGGTCCCCGCGCCCCCGGCCCTGCCCAGGTATGTCCCGCCCAGGTACGTCCCGGGCACACCTGGCCCCGCCCACTGACGTCACCCAGGTGGTTCCCCCTCGTGGTCGCGCCCTCCCCGCCGCCGCCTCGCCCCGCCCACCCCGCCCCGCTGACCACTCAGCTGCGGGAGAGGGGCGGGGCGGCCGCGCCCCGGCCAATGGGGAGCGGATAAACACGGCCGGAGGGGGCGTGGCCCGGCGCGCCCGGGGTGTGATGGGCGTGCGGGGCAGCCAATGGCGAGGCGGCAATGCCGGGGGCGGGGCTTGTGGCGGGGCGGGGCCGCGCGCGGGGCGCTGCTCGCCTTTTGTTCGGGCAGGAGCGGGCGGAGGGGAGAGATCGGGATACCGGGAACGGGGGGAGCCACGGTGAGAGGGGACACCGGGAACGGGGGGGACACGGTGAGAGGGGACATGGGGAACCGGGCGGTGACCGGAGACACCGGGAACGGGGGAAAGTCACGGTGAGCGGGGACACCGGGACCCGGGGCGGAACGGGGGTGCCGGGCGCGGGAGAGGGACCGTGAACGGGACTGGGCACCGGGCGAGCACTGACGGTGAGCGGCGATCGATCGGCGGGACCGGGCGGGGAGCGCTCCGGTGAGCGGGGACGGACCGGGAGGACCGGGCTGGCAGAGATCGCGGCGGGGAGCGCTCCGGTGAGCGGGACCGGGCATCACCGTGCCCCCCCCCTGCCTGGCTCCCGGTGTGCTGCCCGTGAGCGGGGCCGGTCGGGCTAGTCCCCGGGGCTCCTCCCGCGGGCGGCCGCGCTGCCCCGGCCCCTTCCCAGCGCTGCGGGAGCCAGTTTGGAAGTGCGGGGCGGCGGCTCCGGCTCCGGCCCTATCCCCGGCCCCGCCCGGAGCCGCCGCCGGGCGGGCGAGGCCCTGGCACGGAGCTTTTACGGGGCACTTACGCAAACCGGGCCGCTCCGTGCCCTGAGTCACACCTGAGGGCACCGCGTGCTGCTCTCGAGGCCACACCGGAGACCCTCGCCCACAGCCGTCCCCCCTCGCGGGGCCGGGGCTGCCCCTCGCCCACCGCCGGGCACGTGGGGTCCGGGGGCTGAGGGGACCGAGGGGGACCCGGGTTACCTGGCATCACCCAGGCAGCGCCCTGCGGGTTCGGAGTGCTGGGCACAGCCGGGCGGGGGGGTCCCAACTGAGCCCCTGAGAGCGGATATCCGCACCGGGAAACATGGGGGGAACGAAACTTGGCTGGGCTGTCTGATGTTTGGAGAGGAGAGAGCAGTCTAATTGCGTTAGCTGAGTGATTAGCTTAATTAATCAGCTTTACAGCACAGATGAAAGGATAATGCTGAAACGTTGCTGGGAGTTGCCCGGAGAAGGCAAACGTGGGCTGTCATACGAGCAGCACGGAGAGACGTGTGTGCTGGGAGAAGAGCTGGGTGAGCGCTCACCGCGGGCACGGCGGCTGCCAGGGATGGGCCCGGGGACCCTTCGTATGAAGGCAACAACCTGCACCCGCTCTGGCCAGGCTGCGGGTCCCTGCGCCCCCGGCTTCCCCATGACACTGCTGGGGTGCCTGAGCGAGCCCCGTGTCTGGGGGTTGATGTTCCCTGTCAGCCTCTCCCTGCTGGAGGGCCGGTGGGGGCTGGGGACGCCCGGTGACCCAGCTGGGTCTGGCCCCCGCAGTCCCTGCACCTCCTGTTACAGCCCACGTCGTGCTGGTTTTGGCGCTGGTGCCAGCCCCGGGGGCTGGTGTCCGTCTGCCGTCGGCTGGCGGGGAGCCGGGGGCGCAGCGTCTCCTGCCAGCTGCCTCGGGGACGAGGGTGGAGCGGGGCCGGCCGCGTTTGCTCCGGGCTGGCAGCCTCATCCAGGGCAGGGGGCTGCCCCAGGCTCCGCTCTCGGTGTGTCCGGCTCAGCTGGAAATGGGGCTGGGAAGGTTTTAAGGTCCTTTTCTGTGTCGGTGTTGGAGCTGCCGGGAAGGGTGCAGAGCACCCAGCGGAACCGTCTTTGTGCGTCTGAAGCCTGTGATTGCTGACTGCTCTGGAGGAATTCCATGAAGTGTCATGAAAAACCCATTTTGCTGCTAATTTGGCTTAAATAAGTTGGCCATCAGGACGGGGACGCACAGAGCTCCTGGCGCCCGTGGCCGAGGGTTATTCGCCCTCCCAGGACTGGCCGCACCCAGCGGGTGCTGGGGCGGACGCGGGTCCCCCAGAGCTCGGGGCGCTGGGGGAAGGTGGGGCGGCCGCGCGGGGCCCTCCCTCAGACAATGGCGTTACAGTCTATTGTCTGGTTGATGTGCCGTGTCCTTGCCGGCTCCAGGAAGCGCGTTCATCCCCGGCGGGGCGAGCCGGGCTGCTGAGGTGGGTCTCCTGGGGCTGGGTGGGCGAGTGGTTTGCGCACCGTGCCCGGAGCCTCGACCTCCGCAGCAGCGCGGGCGGCCCATGGCTGAGCTGCGGACCTTGGGGACTGTCCCCTCTGGTCCCGGTGGCGTATTTCAGTGTATCCTTCGGCGCTGCCCTAATCCCAGTAACTCTCCCGTGTGTTTCCTCCACCTGAAACCCTTACTCAGCCCTCGCAGCCGGGCAGGCACTGCTGTGCAGCTGCACAGCTCCTTCAGCTCAGCCTGTTCCTGGGAGGACGGTTTCCCTTCAAGGCTGTGGTTTGGTGTGGGAGCGCTTGATGGGATTTGGCTTTTTATCACACTTCCAGATCTCCGGGATTTAAGACGGCGCTTCTGCCGGGCGCGCTGCCGCTCGCAGATGGCACAGCCTGGGAGCAGAGATGCCCTTGGCCGGGCTCTGCAGGCTGGGGGAGCGGAGGATCTGCACAGAGAACTTGCAGAACTTTAATTGCAGCATCGGTACTTAGGCTTGTGCTTGAAGGTTTAAATTAGACTGATTCTAATTATCAGAAGTTACAAAGAAATGTAACCTCTATTAAAACAGCACAAGCCTACCGTGGACTTCAGCTGGTGTTTCCTCACCTAGACAGGGTGTGTGGACACACAGCATCAGGCAGAGCTGGGTGTGGATGGTGGCTCTCAGTACCGTGGCGTGTCCTGGGTGGGTCTGTGTGGATGGAAGCGGTTGGGATGGCAGCTTAAGAGGACACCAGGGCTGCATTGGTGTCTTGAATCACATTCTCTGTTTTGGGAAGGTTGGTTTTACCCATCCTTTCCCCATGGACACTGTTTGGTGAAGTGGTGGAGGGCAGTGGGGGTGGGGAGGTGCAGTTGCTCTCTCTTAAAAAAAAAAGGGCTTAAAACTTGACATAAACATCATGTCTGTGCTTCAACAGGGCTGGCTTTAGAGCCACGCAGGTCCCTCGGTGTAAAGAGCTCCTCACCCCCCATCCCCTTCCCACCTCTGGCGTGGGAATGCTGCCCGGCTCGTCGATGGCTGTGGGGGGAGGTGAAGATGTTTCTATTTAGGCAGAGGTTTCAAATACCCTTCTAAATACGCCAGCCCCGATGGGTTCTGCTGCGGCTGCTGACAGGCCCGGAGGCATCTTGACACGCCTCGGCCGCTCGGCTCCGGAATGGCTTTGGAAACAGGGCAGGAGCCTCGTGCCGGGGGTGCCGGGGCTCGTCGGGCAGCCCGCGACTTCTGCGCCGTCTGATCCCGGCGAGCGAGTCCTCGGGCTCCTTCCCAGCCCCGGAGCTGGCAGCAGGGTGGAGGCGGAATGCTCGGTGTTTTCCAAATATCCCACGCCTGGCTGATCAGACCTGGGAGGGGGTGACGGCGGCAGTGCCCTTCCGGGAGGGGCGCGGACCCCGTGGGGGGCGTGTGCTGGAGTCCCGCGTGGATTTTGGGGTGGGTGCACTGGATGAAGCGCGTGTGTGTCTGCAGAGGGGCGAAAGACCTTTGGCTGCTGGCAGGAACCTGTCCTAATCGCGGTGACGCGCGGGCAGAGCCCTGGTGACAAATCATTAACTTGCTCCGACAGGCCGGGTACTGACGGCTGTTGGTGATAATTTCTTGTGAAGCGTCTGAACTTTGCAGCTGTAATGCAACTGGATGGAGAAACTAAGCTGGGGCTCAGCACCTCCACCTCCCTCCCCACTGCCCCAGCTCCTCTGGCAGAGTTGGGTGGCAAATCCTGTCTTCTGGCCAGTGGCTGAAGCTGGGAACAGCCTGCAAGCCCCAGAGCCTGCCATTATTGTGTTGTTAAAGAGCAACTTGTTCTTTGTGCTCTTTGAAACAAAATAATGATTCTAGTTTTTTAACCCAGATGGAGTTATTGTGGTTAATTGCACCATGCTCGTTCTCCTTTCCGTGGGCAAGTGGCAAATGCCCATTTTTCCCTAGCTGTGATTCTAAGGAGCTCAGCAAACTTTATCTGAGGAGTGGATGTGCCTGTGTGGGTCCTCCCAATGCTGGTGCCTCTGTGGATGGTGCTGTCAGCAACTGGGGATGCAGGAGGGGAGATGCGTTGCCAGAGACCCTTGCAGTGGTTGTTTTGCAGGTGAATGTCCCTGGGAAAACCTTCCTGCCACAGGGCTGGTATTGTCATGGGCCTTCCTCATGCACAGGAGTGGGAGTGGGAAGGGTGAGGGGTGTGGGTGCCATGCCGAGTGCTGTGCGTGCGCTCACAGCGGGAGAGCACTTGATGGATAATACTGTGTCGTTTTGTGATGTGAAGTGCCAAAATATCACAGCCTGGGCCTGGCGTGTGCTGGAGCTGTCAGGAGCTGTTAATTCAGGTGCAGGCGAGGCATTTCTGGACGTGCTCTGGGTTGATGGAGAGCATCAGCTGAGCACGGCGGTTGTGCTGGAGCCTCCGCATGCTGGGGCTGCTCTGCTGCCAGAGCCTCAGAGCCTGACCTTGCTGTGCTCAGGGAGGGGAGGCTTTTCATGGGGCGTTCAGCAGCTCAAACAGGAGCAGCTGGAAAATAAAAAGGGTTTAGAACCCCCTCCAGTGAGGGAGCCCAATTCTGAAGTTCCTGCAACCTGCTGCCCTTACTGAGTACCCTGAAGTTGGAGTTGGTGGGGCAGCTGGGAGCAACTCCAGACCTGGCAGCATTCGTGAACAAAGGCCATGGGCTCCTTTGTGTGCAGGGCCAGGCCAGTGCTGTTTCGCCTGCTCTAACGAGAGGCTGATCCCCTGCTGCTGTCTCCTCCTCATTAAACTTCAAGCTGCTCTCGTTCCCCTTTGAATTCTTCCACTCATCTTCCCTATAAAGCCCCATTGAAAGAGCTCCTGGTGCCGGGATCTGACTCGAACGTTTCCCATTGATGCTAGTGAGGTCTTGACAAGCTCCTTTCTCTGCCTGCTCCTGCTGCGTGTTCCTGAGGATCCTCTTCAAAACCACTGAAGCTTTTGTACAGTGTCTGCGGGGGCTTCGTTAGTGGCTGCCCCGGCTTCATCAGCCCTTGGTGTCATTTCTGGGCACCTCTGGGCAGGGGGTGTGGGTGGTGGGGGACCTCAGGGTACAGTCCTCTGAGGTGCACTGGGCCCTGGGTGCCCTTGCCCATGGGCAGACTTGGTGCTGCGGCTGTTGAGGCCGAGGCTGTCTGAGCGGGTGGTCACTAATCCCCGGCTGCTCCAGGAAAGGGGGGGACCGGAGATCGCTTGTGTGTAGCGTAAGTGCTTCTAAAATAGAGTCTTTTCTTGTGCTGCGTTTATTGAATTGCCTTAACTGGCTCTTCCCTTTCCTTAAAAGCCTCAGCGACTGTAATTGCAGCTGCTTGCACGTTCCCACCGCCGAGCTCAGCCCCTCACACGCTGCGGCTGCACAGCAGGGCCCCCCAGCACTGCTGGCCTCTGCTCCTGGGGTGTGTGTGCAAGGACAGGGCTCTGGGGTGGGCTCTGGAGTGGGCTCCAGCAGCCCCTACAGCACCCACACTGCTCTGTGCTGGGAGCTGTATGTGGTGAGTTTGGTCTGCCCCTCACACCCACTGACCCCGGGACCCGGTGCCTCCTCCTGTTCAGCCCCTGCCTGGGGCTTGGGCTGTGGGGATGCCCGGTGCCCGCCACCTGCTCACTTTGGGGTGACCACATGAGGGGTCATTGCTGTGCCCCAAGAAGCCCCCGGGCTGTAGATACTTCTGCAGGAAGCAGCACTCAAGGCCTCCCTGCTGCTGTTCTGGGCAGCTCAGCTCTATATCTGCTGGCTGTGTCCTGCCTGGCGAGGCTGAAGGCTTCTCCAGCAGCCGGAGGGAAGGGCTGGTCAGGCCTGGGGCTGTGTGTTTGCTAGAGATTTCCTCTGCAGACGGTGTCCCGGGGGGCCAGCGCTGCTTGGACGCTGATCAAATGGCTCTGGGGGCGGATGAGCTGCTGGCTGGTGACCGGCAGCCACGGGAGCTTCCTCTGCCTTCCCCAGCGTTCCTGGCCGCAGGAAGTGGTGGGAGAGGGATTAACCTTCTCCTGGCCGTGACCTGCGTGGGTGGCTGAAGCCCCTGACTGCCCCACAACCCATGGCTGAAGCCCACCCAGACATCTCCCCTGCTCGTGGCTCACCCCACACGTTCCCCAAATATTCCCTGCTTCTCCCTCCTGCCCAAGCTGTCGCCCTCCCCTTAGCTGCTGGCAGGGGTCCAGCCCCCCTGCAGCCCTTCCCTGAAAGCTCTGCCAGGGAATGGCTCCTGCTGAAGGTGAGCCCGGGTGTAACCAGCATCCCAGTGCCCCTCTCATTGTCATCCCACTGAGGAGGAGGGAGGACACCCAAGGACAGAACTGGAGGACACGGAGAAGCTTGTGTCAGCGTCTGCCCCTTACTGAGTGATGAGCAGGAGACGCTCGACACTGGCTTCAGAAAATGTCACTGCTCTCTGCAGGAGTGTCTGACATTTGCTCTGTTGGCCCCATCACCTCGGGTGCCACTGGCCTCACTGGCCCCTGTGGTGATGAGCAAACCCTGCTGGGGGGATGCTCAGGGGAAGGGCAGGTGCTGTGTTTAGCAAGGTGCCTGTGGTCCCTTCTGGGTGACTCCTGGACCCAGTCTCCTGCTTGGAGCTTGTCTGGGGCTGATTGCCTGAGCTTGTGTCTGGGCTGAAGGAGCTGTGCTGGCTTTTGATGTCCCTGGATGCCTCGGTGCAGACGGAGGGGGTGGCTCATGCATAATGCAGAGCGCTCTGTATGGTGTCTGAACCCAACTCTTGGAGATCTGGAAAATTAAGTGCCTGTCAGGTGCCCGTAAATTGCAGAGTGGATGTTACTGCTCAACGATGGTGGAGCAGCATCAGTCCCTGTCTGCTCTGGCTCACTGCTGCCCGGGGTCCCTGCCCTGGCTGCAGTGGGTGTTTGGGGTCCCCTACACCACACTTTGGTGGAGCGAGCTTTCCTGCCCTCAGCTCCCCCTGCCCTTGTCCAGGACAGCTTTCCATTGTACTCCTGAGGGTGCTGTGGCCCTGCTGCCAGGGCTCTGCCTGCCAGCTGGACTGGGTGATGGCTTGCCCAGCTCCTGTACTGTGGCAACGGGCCCTGCCCGTGCCACAGAGTGCTCTCCTGCCCACCACACTTGCTCAAATGTGATTATTGCTTCTCTTGGGCTTCCCGATGCAATTTGGAGGATCTGCCACCATGGCCAAGATGACCCAGCTGAAGGACTTGCCCTCCCAAATACCGATGCTCACAGGTGCGGGTGTGTGGCACTGTGACACTCCCAGCTTCGCAATGGGACTCTCCCAGCCTATCCCTGCTCCGGTACAGGGTGGGGAGCGGAGCTGGCTCTCCCCTTGCCTCTGGCACTCTGTGTCACACACCGTCCTGCCACACTGATGGGACCCCTCCAGCTCCCACCCGCCGTGGGAAGGCGCTGCCCCCGCTGCCCTCCATTAGCGCGTTCCTCTGCTGCCTGACCACCGTGCATTATGCACAGCCTATTACAGCCGCTCTGAGTCTGCCAGTGCTGCTTGACAGCACAAAAAATATCGGATTGGCAGGAGGAGCAGCGCCCTGCCGCGGCTCCGGGAAGGCGGCCGGGGCTGGCGAGGGACGCGGTGGCTTGCGGGGTGCACCCAGCCTGGGGGGACAAGCATCTGTCCGCTGTTCCAGGGAACGAGGGCTTGGGATTTCTCGGTACGAGCGCCGGCCTGTGCGGCTGGGGAGGGCTCGGGCTCTGCTTGGGAACAGCCGGCAGGGCTGGGACGAGCCGCGCCAAGCCCGTGCGCGCCGAGCCCCGCCGGGCCGCCCCGCCGAGCCGCGTCCGCGGCCACCACCCGACGCCCTGAGTCAGCCTCCGGCATGGCGGGGGGCTCGGCCCCGGCCCCTCGCCCCTCCTGGGGCCGGGGGTGCCGCCCCAGCCGGCCGGTCCCTGCGAGCCCCGCGCTGTGCCGGCGGCTGGAGCGCGGCCAGGGCAGCGGGGCCGCCCCGGTCCAGCCCGGCGCTGCAATCGCGGCCGGCGCAGGTGGTAATTAGGCTGTTTGGAAGCGGGTGCTGCTGCGCCCAGCTATGCCGGGCGGCAGCTGCTCCCTTCGCCGCTTATCGCCGCTGAAACTCTGACTCATCCCACTCCTGCACGGCCGGGAACGGGCAGGAATCCCGGTGGGTGCCTGGGTGGTGGGTCAGCGGCGGCAGGGCTGGGCGGGCGCTGTCTCCATCCTTCTCTCCCTCCTTCCCTGCTTCCATCCCTCCATCCTTGCCTGTCTCCATCCCTCCTGGCCGTGCCGGGGGCCTGGATGTGGGGCTGGTGACTCACAGCCCTGCAGCCTCCGCCTTCGCCCTGCTGAGCTCAGGCATTAATCCATGAGCTATCCATTCCCCCCGCGTCCCCAAATTAAAGACAAGGAAATCCCAGCCCTGCTCCCAGCAGCCTTGGCTGGTTTGTCCAGAGTGTTGGGATGTGCCGGGTTGCCCTGTCCCGGCACCACGTGGGGAGTGCCGAGCCCCGGACCACGCCGCGGGCGCCTGTGGTGCTGAGCACCCGCAGGAGAGCTGAGCTGGTGGCTTTGCCTGCTTATTTTTAGGTGCTTTAGGAGCATCCCAGAGAGCTTCTAAAAAGGTTAATTTTATTCCTGGAGCTCTAGCCATGTGGAGCTTGGAGCTCCTGGCATGTCCTCAGCTCTTTGCAGGTCCTGTCTCTGGAAAGGGTCTTAAAAAAGCTCATGGGCAGCTGGAGGGCTCTGGCGGGGAGGATCTGACCGTGGGATTCCCCTGAGCTGGGCAGAGCCTTCCCACACCTTGGCCATGGCAGTGGTGAGACACGGCCGTGTGAGGCGCAGCCACGGTTCATGTCTGAACACGAGCAGCAAAGTGCTGAGCTGTGGGTTCGTCATCACGGTGCTGCCTTTCATCTCCCCTGGGGGAGGAGGGCAGATAGGGATCGGCTCCATCTCCTCGTGGGCTGTGCAGGGGCCGACTGCCACGCCATTGGGGGCAGGAGAGGGGCAGGAGGGTGCTGTGGCAGCCTGGGCTCTCCTGAAGGCATAACCTCTCCCCTCCTCACCCCGCAGAGCAGCCATGGAGGTGATGAACATGATGGAGCAGCCGATCAAGGTGACGGAGTGGCAGCAGACCTACACCTACGACTCCGGAATCCACTCCGGAGTCAACACCCAGGTGCCCTCCGTCAGCAGCAAGTGCCTCGGGGACGATGACGAGGTGTATGGGAAGCAGTACACCATCAAGAAGACAACCACCACGAGTTACTGCCAGGGAGGAAACCAGGGCCAGAGCCAAGCGCAAGGTAAGGGGCTGCGGGGCCCAGCGTGTCCGTGAGCTCAGCTGCTCAGCTCCTGCCTTCCTCTTCCTCCCCCGTCGCCGTGCTGCTTCTGGGCACTCCTCCATACTGCCTTCCACACCCCAGGAGTTGTTGCTGCCTAAAATATGCTCCCTCCCATCCTCCTTCCCCGTGCCAAGAGGCTCTCGCGTGGGGGCGGCACGCAGCCGGCCTGCGCTGGTGGTGCTGAGCTGCGCGCACATCCGAGCGCTCTGGTGGGTTGGCTTGAGATGGGAACAGCTGATCCCAGCCCACGGATCTGCCACCTGCTCTGCTGCCTGTCTGCCTGCTGGGAAACCTGTCCCAGCGTGGCTGCCAGAGCTGCCAGCGTGTGCCATAAGGCCACACCAGCAGCTCAGCTTCTCCCGCTGAGGCGAGAGCGATGCGGAGCTGCAGCCCCAAAGTGAAGGGGATGCTTCCCCCAGCTTTACGCCTGCAAAGTGGGATGGTTTGCTCCACTCACCTCTGTGGTTTCCTGTCAAGGAATAGCCCTTGGAAAGTTTATTCGCCAGCTCCCCCAAGAGTCAGAGCCCCCCAAGCCCCATGTGGTCCACGTGCTGTAGAGGTGGGGACCACGGGTGGTGTCGCAGCATCTCCCTTGTCTTGGCATTCTTGATGGGGAGGGCCTTGGTGTCCTCCTATTTCCCAGTGCTAGCTGGTCCCAAGTTGCAAATATCCTTAATTTTTTAATTAATAGGCCTTGTGTGACAACTGCCTCATCATGCTGCCTAATTGAGTGTTGTCTTATCTCTGTGCTGCCATATCTGTTTACGCTTTGAAGCTCCGGCTCCATGCAGAGCGTGCTGGGACTGCTGACGTGGCTGGTGTCGCTGTGCTAAGCTCTTGCTCATCTAGTTGGGATTGGGAAGCAGGGCTGGGAGTGCTCCTTGGAGAGAGCCCGAGTCTAACGCTGCCTCCCTGTCCACCCCTGCAGCGGACATGGAGGCTCAGCTGGCCATGACCCGTGCCCAGCGTGTCCGGGCTGCCATGTACCCCGAGACGGTGGAGGACCGCTCGCTCCTCATCACCACCCAGCTGGAGGGGCAGCAGACCAACGTGCAGCGCCTGGCAGAGCCCTCCCAGATGCTGAAGTCAGCCATCGTGCACCTCATCAACTACCAGGATGATGCAGAGCTGGCCACACGCGCCATCCCAGAGCTCACCAAGCTGCTGAACGATGAGGACCAAGTAAGGAACTGGGGTTTGCTGCACGTGTCTCTGTGCTTTCAGCTGCTGCACTGACGGAATGCACTTCCCTGGCACAGCTGGGCTGTCATCCCTACGGGGCTCCGTGGCTGTGTCTGGCTCCTTCCTCTTGGCAAAACTCTGATTGTCCCTGCCCTGCGCCAAGACTGAGCCCACCTTTGCTCACCCGTGTTCCCTCACAGCCTGTCCTTGCTGTGGGACCCTCTCTCACACGCTGGCTCCTCTCCCCCCAGGTGGTTGTCAGCAAGGCAGCCATGATTGTCAACCAGCTCTCCAAGAAGGAGGCGTCGCGCCGCGCGCTGATGCAGTCGCCGCAGATCGTGGCGGCCGTGGTGCGCACCATGCAGAGCACCAGCGACCTGGACACGGCCCGCTGCACCACCAGCATCCTGCACAACCTCTCACACCACCGCGAGGGCCTGCTCTCCATCTTCAAGTCTGGTGGCATCCCAGCCCTCGTCAGGATGCTGAGGTATGTGGTGGAAGGGTGGGGGGCTCCAGGGGGCGATGGCAGAGCCAGGCGGTCCCTCCCAGGCTGGGGTCAGGGGAGGGGAGGACTCGTGCTGCCCCTCGATGTGGGCCTTTCTGCTCATCAAAACAAGGGAGCGTGAGACTGTGAGCCTGTGAAGGTCCCTGGGGTTTGCTGCATTTGGAGCTTGCATGAGGGCAGGAGGAGGGGAGTGGTCCCTGCGCTATCCTAGCTGTGGAGATGAGACTCGGGCAGGAGGAGGGGAGTGGTCCCTGCGCTATCCTAGCTGTGGAGATGAGACTCTGCCCTGAGGAGGGAGTGTCCCTTCCCTGGGACCACAGAGCATGGTGGGCTCGCAGTGGGTCCTGCTGAAGGGTGCTGGTGGGCCGAGGACAGCCCTGTGGGCTCCAGTTCAGCCCAGTGAGCCCAGTGTTGCTCCCGTGCTGACGTGGCTCTGCCACCCTCTCACAGCTCACCTGTTGAGTCGGTCCTTTTCTACGCCATCACCACCCTGCACAACCTGCTGCTCTACCAGGAGGGGGCCAAGATGGCTGTGCGCTTGGCCGATGGGCTGCAGAAGATGGTTCCCCTGCTGAACAAAAACAACCCCAAGTTTCTGGCCATCACCACCGACTGCCTCCAGCTTCTGGCCTACGGGAACCAGGAGAGCAAGGTGGGATGGGGACCCAGCCTGCCTGTGGCATGGGATGCTGCTGGAGGAGGGGGGATGGAAGCCTGGGAGGGAGCAGTGGGGACCCTGCCGTGTCGTGTGCCCCTTCCAACCCAAACCGTTTTGTGATTCTGTCTTGTAGCTGATTATTTTGGCCAATGGAGGGCCCCAGGCCCTGGTGCAGATCATGCGCAGCTACAACTATGAGAAGCTGCTCTGGACCACCAGCCGGGTGCTCAAGGTGCTGTCGGTGTGTCCCAGCAACAAGCCCGCCATTGTCGAGGCTGGTAAGAGGGGCTGGGGGCTGTGGCAGAGCTGCCAGAGGAGGAGGATGGTGGTGCCAGGGTGATGTGGCTGAAGGTGCATCCCACTGTGGGTGTGTGGGATGGGCAGGTGACTGGCACAGCCAGGTGGAGCCACCTGTGCTGGCCTGGATTCCTGCTCTAAAGGCTGCTGAGGTGCATTCCGGGCGCCATGTGTGGGCAGAATCCATCCCAGCTGTCTGGGAGCTCTTTCCACACCACATTTGGCCTCTGCTGAGATGTGAGGCCGCCCCAGCCCCGTGTGTGGGAGCATCAGTCAGTCGTGTCCAGCCCACGCAGACCCTCTGCCTCTCGCTCCTCCTCCCTGCTGGGACAGCTGAGGGTCCTCACGGGTGGGCTGTCCCCTTCCCCACAGGTGGCATGCAGGCACTGGGCAAGCACCTGACCAGCTCCAGCCCCAGGTTGGTCCAGAACTGCCTCTGGACCCTGCGCAACCTCTCTGACGTGGCAACCAAACAGGTGGGTCTGCAGGACCCCGGGTCGTGCCTCAGCACAGCGTTTTGGAGGCATGTCCATGCGGGGTGCCAGGCTGCTCATGCCAGCCTGAGTCCAAAACCACATGTTCCCAGTCTCATGAGCCGCAGCAGCACATGTGCCTGGCAGGGTGAGGGGTTGCCACGCTGTGCCCAAGGCCCCGTGCAGCATCATAGGGGGCTGCTCACTGCCCATGGCCCTGCCTGTGCCAGCGGGCTGCCAGCGCTCCTGCGTGCCCCTGACGTGGGGCAGAGGCCACTGTGGTCACTCAGTGGGTGTTGCTGGGGTTTGCTCTGGCTCAGCAGCCTGCCCTGGCCTGGCCACCGTCCCAGCTCCTGCAGGAGCTGCTGGCAAAGCTGCTGCCGAGGTGGGTGTGCCCTGCAGCTGGTTAAGGAGTGACCCCAGCCCTGCTCTGGGACTGCTCTCCCAACCCTTTGCTGCCTCCTGATGTGTTTCCTCATCTGCTGGGGCTGCTTCGAGGGGATTAGAGGCTGATGCAGCCTGGAAACTATTTTGGCTGTCATGGAATGTCCCAGGGAAGATGGAGGGGGGATGTGGTCATGGCACTTTAACTCCTTCCTGCCCTGCCGCTGGCTGTCAGTCAGCAGGCACAGCTGGGACCGGGGTCCCTCCGGCACCGTGCCGGGAGCGCTGGTGGGGGCATTGGAAGCACCATCCCAGCACGGGGAGGCTGCTGGAGGCATTAAACGCTGAGTGAAGCTGCACATGTGGGAGTGGCTGCAGCTCATACTGTGCCAGCACCGAGGAGGAGCAGCTCCAGCTGCTGGGGGGACGGGAAAGGAGCTGTGTGGGAGTCAGGAATGCTCTGGCCTCTCCATTGCTGCCCGCTGGGGGGTGTGTGGGGCTGCAGCCCAGCCACTGGCTGATCCCAAATCTGACTGTGGGTGCTGCTGCAACCTCCCCTCCCCGCTCCCACAGGAGGGCCTGGATGGCGTCCTCAAGATCCTGGTGAACCAGCTGAGCTCTGATGACGTGAATGTGCTGACGTGTGCCACTGGCACCCTCTCCAACCTGACCTGCAACAACAGCAAGAACAAGACGCTGGTGACACAGTCAAACGGGGTAGAGGCCCTGATCCACACCATCCTGCGGGCGGGCGACAAGGAGGACATCACAGAGCCTGCGGTGTGTGCCCTGCGGCACCTCACCAGCCGGCACCCCGAGGCTGAGATGGCACAGAACTCGGTGCGGCTCAACTATGGCATCCCCGCCATCGTCAAGCTCCTCAACCAGCCCAACCAGTGGCCACTGGTCAAGGTAAGAGGCCAGAGATGTGTTGAGGGACAGAGGAAGCTGATTCCTGGGCTTTAGTGACCCTCTGGCTGCTGGCCCATGGTGGGATGTGCTGCTGAGGGGGTCAGCAGCTGGTGCTGTGCGTGGAACGATGGTGGCTGTTGCTGCTGCAGCCCTGGTCCCGTTAGGTCATGTCCTTGACAGCAGCTGATGGAGGAAATGCCAGTTGCTCAGCTGGAATCGATGCTCAGCTTGGGGAGGGAATGGATCCAGTGCAGGGGGACGCTCGAGTCAGGCTGCACCACAGATGGAGAGGGTCCAGCCAGCAGGTCTCCTGGTGAGCACACGCTGCTCTGATCCACAGTCGAGATGACTCTCTCCTTCCCCCTCCTCCCTTCCAGGCTACCATAGGCCTGATCCGCAACCTGGCCCTGTGCCCGGCCAACCATGCCCCACTGCAGGAGGCCGCCGTCATCCCTCGCCTGGTCCAGCTGCTGGTCAAGGCTCACCAGGACGCCCAGCGGCATGTAGCTGCTGGCACACAGCAGCCCTACACGGTGAGTGCCCACCCCTCTGCCCCACTCCTGGCACAGCCTGGCACCTCAAAACCCACCCTGTGCCCATGCTCTGGGTGGCCATGTCCCGCCATGGGGAACCCTGTTTGAGCGCTTGTCCCCTGGCAGGACGGAGTGAAGATGGAAGAGATCGTGGAGGGGTGCACGGGGGCACTTCACATCCTGGCCCGGGACCCCATGAACCGCATGGAGATCTTCCGCCTCAACACCATCCCTCTCTTCGTGCAGGTCAGGGCTGGGGGGATGCGGGGGCTGCGCTGGGGCACCCTGGTGGCTCTGTGCAGCCTCAGGAGCACAGCGGCTCCTTGCCAGCTGCTTCACATGGCTGTGGATCTCCCCCGACAGCTCCTGTACTCGCCCGTGGAGAACATCCAGCGCGTGGCAGCCGGTGTGCTGTGCGAGCTGGCCCAGGACAAGGAGGCGGCGGATGCCATTGATGCCGAGGGGGCCTCGGCCCCCCTGATGGAGCTGCTGCACTCCCGGAACGAGGGGACGGGTAAGTGCCACCGTGCCAGGGTCTGTGCTGGAGCCTCTCCTGGCACCATCCCACCTGGGGCTCTTGGGGCTCCAGCCCTGTGTGGCACCAGGAGCTGAGGCTGCTGCCCGTCCCTGCAGCCACCTACGCGGCCGCCGTGCTCTTCCGCATCTCGGAGGACAAGAACCCTGACTACAGGAAGCGCGTCTCTGTGGAGCTCACCAACTCCCTCTTCAAGCACGACCCGGCAGCCTGGGAGGCGGTGAGCATCCTGACGAGCCCTTTTCCCTGGGAAAACCAGAGCTTCTGGGAATGGCCCCATGCTGCTTCCAAAAGTTGCTGCCAGCACCTCTGACCGGAGCTCAGACAGGAGCAATGGGCAGACGGGGGGAGGCAGGGGTTGGACGGGCTGTGGCCTCAGCTCCTGGGTCATGGTACCCACTGCCCAGGACGGGTCTGGGCACCATGTGGCCCCTGAGCATCATGCACACATGAGCATGAATCCCTTCAATTGTGCCACCTTCTTCCATAGGCTCAGAGCATGATCCCCATCAACGAGCCCTACTCAGATGGTGAGTACAGTGCCAGCCCTCCCTGTGGGGTCCCCCTGGGCTGTGCCCTGGATGGGCGGTTGCCTCATCTCACCAAACCAGGCTGGTTTTAAAACCTTTCTCAGGTGGCTGCTGGGGATGCTCAGCAGAAGGCTCAGCTCCTTGGGAGCACAAACAGCTGCTGCCCTGGGTGCCTGGGCTGGCCCCCAGGCTTGGGGCAGGGGGTGGCGGGTAGCCCTTGTGTCCTTTGCAGCACCACATGACACGCTGCTCCGGGCAGGGGGGACCAGGAGGTGGTTGAGGTCTGGAGAAGTCTCTGGCTGGCAGGAGCTGAGGTTGCCATGTCCCTTCCCCGCAGAGCTGGACCCTGGCTACCGCCCCATGTACTCGGGTGACATCCCCCTGGACCCCATGGACATGCACATGGACATGGACGGGGATTACCCCATGGACGCCTACAGTGACGGCGTCCGAGCGCCCTTCGCTGACCACATGCTCGCCTAACCCACCGCAGCCCCGCACCAGGTACCTGCCGGGGTGTGGGCTCAGCCCTGGGGTGGGGAGGGTGGCCAGGGGAGGCAGGGCTGGCCGATGGCACCTGGCGTGCCCGGTGTGCCTGGTGCCACCCTGGGGTCCCTGGTGCTGCCCTCAGTCCATGTCTCCATCACCCCTGGGCTCAGGAGCTCTGGTCTCCTCCCAAATCCCCTCTCAGTGGATGACAGGAGCTTCCTGCCACTGCAGTTGTTCTTTCCATGCAGAAGAGGGTGGCCCCAGAGCTGAGCATTCGTGAGAAGGACTTGGGAGACAGAAGTGCCTGAGAAGACAAAACTTTTCCATTCCCACGAGAGGTTTTATTTTTCGATTTGTTTTCTTCGCTGTGGGTCTGTGGAGAAGGTCCTTCTTCCTGGGACTGCTTCGAGCACCTACTGCCGCATCCAGCATCCAAGATACTGTTTCTGAAGCTTTAAAACACAAACCCTGCACCATTAGCGACCTTTCATTGGCAAAATAGTCTTTTCTATGAATATATATTTCTTTTTTATTTTTAATATGGTGCCAACGGCTTTTGCCGTCTTTAATTTTGTGCTTTCTAACTTCCCCCGGATTTGTTCTGCGTGTTAGTGTTCTAGGAGAGGAATCTAACACGGGAAAACCTTTTGCTTCCTGTGAACTCCAACTGAATCAGGCCAATCCAGAGTTTGCTGAAAGCAAAGGGTCCGTGTCCCAGGACCTTTGGTTTAGCTGTTGGGGTGTCTGAGGTTTAATTCTTTCCCACCAGTTGCTGGGAGCTGACTTTGTGTCCCTGCCTGTCCTGCCAGTCCCCATAGAGGAGTGATTCCAGCATTAGGAACCGTGTCCTTGTACCGATCTCTGTTGCACATTTTAACCCATTTCCCTTCTCTTTGGTGAGTGGTGTGTTTCCGTCCCTTCCTCCCTTATCTAATGCATTTTTTAAAGAGGCTCTGGATCTGATGGTGGTTTAACACTCCAGCTGGAAGGGGATGGACAGTTACTGGAGTGTGGGTCAGGAATGGAAAATTTTATTATTTCTGTAAGTTGTTTTTGTATAGACCAAAGCAAAGAATAAAATAACCCCTGCAGCCCTGTGCTGCCCTGAGCCTGTTCTTCTGTCGGCTGGGGACAGTGGGTGAGACCCTCTGGGCATCTGGGGGAACCACCACCCTCTGTGGGCCCGTGGTGGGTCCCTCTGTGGGGCAGGGTGACCTCGGTGAGCTCGTTCCCACGCTTGGCACCTGCCTTGCCTGGCCCAGGGCCCCGCTGCCGCAGAGCACAGCAGGACACGGAGGTTCACATGCTGTGCTCGGGACAGGAGCGAGTTGGGGACAAGGCAGCAGGAGGCGGCCTGGGAAGTGGAGAACATCCTGCCTGAGCTCAGCGCTGTGGCTGCAGCCAACCCCAGGGCTCGGGGATACGGATCTCCTTCCTGTCGCAGCCCGTGCCAGGGCCAGCGACAAGCAAAACAACAGCTGCTTTCCAGCAGAGCCCAGTGCACTTTCCGAGGGCAGCGGGGCCGGGATGAGGTGGGGGGCCAGGCAGCCCTCAGCTTGCTGCAGCAGGAGACAATCAGCAGCAGGCCATGGCTCCAGCCCTGTGTGCCTGTGATGGGGGTTTGGCCATGCCAAGCCTGGAGCCGCCCTCGTGGCTCCCAGTCAGCCCCTGCTGCAGGCCACAGAAATGTTCCTGGTTGTCAGATCTGGCTGTCCCCAAGGTGCAGGCAGGCCTGGAGGATGCCCCAGAGCATCTGCGCTTGGAGGGGCTGGGTCCTGCAGCCATCCCAGGGCCATGGGCAGGGATGTGCCCCCTGCACACCCTGGGGTGCCCTCACTGAGGCAGGACTGCACATCCTGAGACCCTCGTCTCATCCCTTTTCCCGGCGCCTGGCTTCCCTCTGGAGGTGCTCGGGCAGGAGCTGTGCTAGGCAGGGCAGGGGGCGGCAGGCGCAGGTCTGCACAGGCACCCAGGGTGGGCTGAGCAGGGACCTTGCTCTGCCTGGTCCATATCCCACTGGTGCCCCGGGACCACTGTCCCACTCTCGCCCAGCTCCCGTGGGGCAGGTCCCCAGGTCATCGGCGGCCAAATGCTGGTGACTGGATGACAGTGGGGTCCGGGGTCGGTGGGAGCTGGGGACGATGGAAATGGGGGGCGATAGGAGCTGCTTGCCTGTGTCTGAACAAGGTCCCCCTGGGGAGAGTGAATGTACGTGCAGGAGCAGGGCCAAAACCAGACGCAGCGCTCTGGCAATCCCGGCTGAGCTGACTCACCGGCCGGGCTCCCTCCCTGGAGCCCCAGCGGCAGCGCAGCACCTCGTCACGGTGGGTCCCCATCCTTCTCCGGGGGGAAGAGGGGCTGGGGGGCTGGGGCTGGGGGCTGTTCTCAGGGCAGCACGGTGCAGGATGGGGCCCTGAGGTCTGGTGATCCTGGTGCCATGGAGCAGAGGACTCGGGGTGCTGTGGTTGTGCTTCAGAGTGTGCATGTTGCCTCCTGCCCATCTTGTGTGCCAGAGGCCTGAGTGCTGTGGATATGGCAGGAACCGCAAACAAGTGCCAGGAGGGAGGGCAGCAATCCCCTGGCATGAGCCTGTGGACAGGGATGAGGGGATGCTGGTGCCACAGTCCTCGCCATGGTGGAGGTGGGAGCAGAGGTGGAGATGGGGCGGGGAGCTTGCAGAGGGGCTCCTGCCCCCCAGGGCAGAGGGGCAGCAGCGCCAGCAGTGGCTGCAGCCTGAGTCAGGGCTACTGGAGGTAGCAGGAAAGCAAAGATCGGCTGTTTTTATGGCCTGTCTCATGATGTGTTTATGGTTGGGATGGGGCAGCCACAGATGCTGCCCAGCCCTGCCCTGGGTGGCAGGTGAAGAGTCCCTGCTCTTCATCCTGGTGCTGACAGAGGATCGCAGATGGACTTTGCTCTCCAAGGCGGAGCTCCCAAGGGCTCTTACTGGCACTGCAGCTGTGTTTACCCACTGCTGGGCAGCTCGATGGTCCCTTCCCTGCTCATTCCACAGGCAGGGACCCAGCAAGGACCTCGAGGGGAGCAGGGTCCTGCCCTGTCCCTTCAGAGCACCCTCTGCCTCATCTGGTGCTGATCCAGAAATCACCAAGTCTCCGCTTTGGTGCTGAGCCCTCCACGTCACAGCAGCTGCCACAGAGCAGGTACACTGACCCCTCACCATCCCCAAACCTGCCCCACATTTGGGGTGGGCACTGAGCTGAGGTCTGTTCCCACAGCCCCCCTGTCACAATGGCAGGGAGCAGCGACACCTGAGCCCTGGCTATGCCATCCAGGTCCTTGCCAGCCCCCAGCCTGGTGCTGCCCTGGGAGGGTGTTTGTCCCATGGCGGGATGCTGGGTGATAGGGAGGTGCAGGATGTGTCCCTGGTCCCTAGAGTGCCACCTGAACAGCTCCTTCTCCCCAGACAGGAGCTGGAGAAGGGAATCTGCTGCCAGCTCCGCTCCAGGGAGGCAGAGTGGAAGGTGCCTCTCCCCATGGCAGCCGGGCCCCCACGTAACGCCAGCCAAACTGGACACCGCAGTCCCACGAGAGACCGCCCCCGGCCACAGCCCACCCGTCTGCCCCCGCCGGTCCGGCCCGGAGTCACCTGTCACTGCCTGTCCCCGCACTGACCCGGCACCTCCCGGGTCGGACAGGGGCACACGCCGCGATGCCGCGACCATCACCGGTGGGTAGAGACGGGCAGTGCCAGTGGGTGGCCTGGAGGAACCAGGGTGAGGGGGGTGAAGAGCTGGGGCAACTCCGGGCAGGTCCTGCATCCTGCCCCCATCCCACGGGTGGGGCTGAGCCACTGCCTCGGCATCCTTCACCCCACACCGCATCCCGTGCCCCTGTCCCCATCACCGCTCGGCCGGGCAGAGCGTGGCCAGGAGATGGCAGCAGGACTCTGCCCGCAGACAGCGGGGTGGGCCCGAGGGGGGAGCAGGGCAGAGCTGGGACGGGGGGTCCCTGTGTTCCACCCTGCGGGGGAACCCCCAGTCCCCACAAGAATGGCTTTGAGGACAGACCTATCTGGTGGCACCAGCCCCAAACCCCGAGGGACAGACTGCTCTGAAGGATGCGGGTTCCCTTGCCAAGACCCCCACGCACCCCACTCTCCCCATGTGCCCCCCACCCCGGGCTGACACCGTGCCTCTCTGCCCCCAGAGCTGTGCAGTGGGGATGTGCCCGAGGTGCAGATCATCAGCCTCCTGGCCGAGCAGCTGCCCCGCTACACGCTGCGGGCTGACACCGTCTTTGGCTACGACCACAGCGACTGGCTGCAAGCCCCCCCTGGCCCCCTGCAGCCAGCAGCCCCCCTCACCCCGCAGCAGATCGAGGAGACCCTGCAGTATTTCCGTGAGTGCCTGTGAGCTGGAGGAGGTGGCGGGGCTGGCAAGGGCAGCGGGGCACAGGCTGTGGCAGCCGCTTGGGGTCGGGACGGCGGGGGCAGCCCCGGAGCTAATCACTGTTAACAGGATTGACGGGCTGGATTTCCTCACCCAGAACATCCCAGACTAATTCCAAGAGCAGCTTCTGCTGAGCCGTGCCGGATGCTGGGAGAGAGCCCCTGTCTTCTCCCGGGACCCCCAGCTCGTCCCTGCTCCCCTGCACTGTGCTGTGGCTTGCAGTGGTGGGACACTAGTGGAGCTGGTGCGCGTGAATCCCAGCGCTGCTGTTCCCCCAAAAATGACAGCCTGGAGGTGGTCGTGGGGCCGCTGCTGCTGCGGGATCCCCAGAGCCGTGGGGTGTGGATGCCTGGGGGGAGAGTCCCCACAGTGCTGTGACAAGGCCTGTTCCTGGGTTGGGGTTCAGCGGGGGGCACAGACGGATTATCTCTGCTTTGTTTCTGCCTCTGGCCGGCGTGTGGCGAGGACAGGATTAGAGCGAGGGGCTGGGGGATGGATGTGGGGCAGAGGGAGACAGATGGGGCTGAGGCTCCCAACGCCCTGCCCACACCAGGCTGGGCTGGGGGCGAGCCCTCTTCATGCCTTGCCTGTGCTTCCAGCCTTCCTCATCTGGCTGCTCCTCTCTCTGTTCAGCACGCAGTGGGGTGCAGCCCCCCAGTGCCATCAGCACCCCTGACCCTGCAGTGACAGAAGAGCCCCAAGCCCTGTCTCTGTGCCACAGGGCAGGGAGCACCTGGCTCTGCAGGACCCTGGCACCCCCATCCCTGGCTCCATGGGACCAACTGTTCTCAGTCCTGGACCCCTGTGGGTCACAGTTCCTCAGGTCCCCAGTGCCACTGCCGTGTGTTGGTGTGGAGGGGGCCCATGGCGTCATTCTTTTACTCAAACCTTTAAGCTGCCATCAGAAATAGCCCCCTGTAATCTACTTGTGCAGACACGGAGGACCTGCCCAGAGAAGCAAATCCTGGGCCAGGGGATTAGGAAGAAGCAGCTCCTGCCTGTCCACACTGAGACGTGTGCTCAAGTCCTTGGGGTCTTTGGGAGGTGGGTACCTGGTACTGGTTGTGTCCCTGACCTCACTGGGGGAAAGACCAGTGCCAGGAGGAAAGAGAGGCTGGGACTGAGGGACGTGCTCTGGCCCCTGCTCTGGGAGGGGTCCAGTGGTTACAGCAGGGTGTGGTTGGTGTCAGGATTCCAGCGGGTGGGAGTCCAGCAGGCAAAAGAAGGCATCGTGTCAGGGGCAGCTCCAGCCGTGTCCATTCACCCTTTATTTGGGTGTGAACGAGGAAGGGCATTGGGGCAGGTGATGGGGACAGGCAAAGTGTGTGTTGGCATTACCAGCATCACGCCCACACGGCTTGTGCTACGTGCCAGCTAGTTCCTTCATAATTCAGCACACCATGATTTATTCAGCTTTCTTGCTTCTGTGCTGCCTCTGCATCAGTGTGGTTGTGGGGAGCTGAGGGTGCCAACCAGGGAGTGCAGGCAGCCCGGATGGGGCATGGAGGGGGCCAGGCTCACATCAGCCCGTGCTCAGAGGCAGAGGGTGCTGAATGGGACGGAAAAGCCCTTTCCCAGCTCAGGGACCTGGCAGGTCCCAGCACTACACTCAGCACTGTGTGTGCAGGGTTTGTGTTGGCTGTGGGGGTGATGATGGGGGTCCAGGCTGGGGGTAGCAGAGGATAGCTGGCCAGAAAAATCATCTCCTCACAGGGACCTCAGCCCTGAACATGAAGGGCTTTCCATGAAAGGCCCAAAACCTATCTGTGTCCCTCCCAAGGGGCAGAAGCTGCTGTCTGTGTGTGACCCTTGAGGTCAGCCCTGTGGAGCTGCTCGGGGACCCCCAGTGTCACCTCAGCACTCATCACTACCCTTGGGGACCCACGTGCCCAGCCTCGCCGTGCCCATCAGTTGGAACCAGAGGTGGGACACAGAGCCCAGCTGCACCAGCAGCTCCGGGGCTGAGCAGGGTTGTCCTGGTGGGTGCCCCATCGGGGAGTCCGGTCCTGGGGTGCCTGACAGAGACCGTGTCCCCGAGGTGGGAGTGGGGGCAGTGGGCACTCCCGAGCAGCCCCCGGCAGCCCCCGGCCCCCCCGTGGGCCCGGCCCCGCCCCCGGCCCCAGCAGGTGCGCACGGACAGAGCGACCCTATAAATAAGGGAGGGAGCCGCTGCGGCGGCTCCGCTCGGCGCGGCGGGGGTGGGCACGGCGGGCTGCGCTGCTGCGGTGGGCTCGGCACGATGGAGATCTGGAGCAGCCCCGCCGCCTACGACGAATTAAACGGGAACGCGGAGCGCGGCAGCGGCGCCGACCCCATCGCCCGGGAGCTGGAGGAAGGTGAGGGCGGCCCGGGCGGTCCCGCCCCGGGGATGGGGATGGGGCTGCAGCGGGGCCGGGCTCCCCGAGGGGCTACTCCGAAGCGGCGGGGATTGGGGTCTCCTCCGGGACCGGAGCGGAGAGAGCCGGGGTCTTCCCCCTCCCCGGCCGCGCGTTCCCGCAGCCCCGGTCCCGCTCGCCGCACTCCCACCCGGGGCAGCCGCCGCCCGGTCCCTTGGGGACCCCCAGGGTCACCCCAATTCTAAGGAGAGCTGTCCCTGCTCCGGGGGCGGCGGGGAGCGGGTGGACGGACGGGGTATGAGGGGCCTCGCCAGGTCTGCGTGTGCCCGTGGGAATGGGGGTCCCTCCTCCCGTGGGAATGGGGGTCCTCCCCTCCCGTATCCCGCCGGGTCGGGCCCGCAGATGGGTGTTTACATGTTTGCTGGCGCTGCAGCCCCCGTCTCCCAGGGCCAGCCGCTCGCTCCAACCGTAACGATGCTCATGCTCTAATTATTTCCAATTAATGGCTCAGGGGCCTGACAAGGTGCAGTTGGGGACCCCCGCGGCGAGCGGGCCTGGTTGGGGTGCACAGAGGGGAGGTGAGGGTGAGGCTGGCGTTGGCCTCTCCTCCTGTGGACGTGTTTGGGGTATGCGCCCGCTGGGGTGTGGGGCAGTACCCGGGGCAGCGGGGATGGACGGGACCGGGGTGGCGAGTGGGGGCATTGTCATGACAACACACTCATCATTACACAACCCCAGCTGGGGCGACCTAATGGGATTTGTGTGGCTGAGCCTCCCCCGTTAACCCCCTTCGTCTGCACGACTGGGAGGCGGGTGGTGGCCCTGAGCGCAGCCAGTGTTGCTCTGCCAGGGGAAACCGAGGCACGCACCTTCGGGGCAGTGGAGCATCAGGAGTGCTGTGTAGTGTGGGCAGGGTGCGGGGTACAGGCAGGTCTCGGGGTGTAAGCAAGGTCTGGGGTGCAGGCTCCCGACTCCCTCTCACCACACAGCTCCAGTGCTGCCATCTGGGCGTGTGCCCGGCACTGCCTGGCAGCTCCTGCCGGCACAGTTGGCAGGATCGGTACCAGGGGGACAGACATCTCCATCCTTGCACCTCCTCTCCCTGCCAGAGACCCTGACAGCAGCCAGGGGAGGCAGGGCCGTATCTGTGTCCCGTTCCAATGCGGTGGTGTTGGTGTGAGGGGCAGCTGCCTGTTCCCACAGCGTCCTGCCTGCAGCTGCCTCTGCCCCTGTCGCTGTGTGGATCGTTGTGTTGTGCAGCTGGAGGGGCATCGGGTGGGTGCGGGGTGCAGCATCCCCTCCCCCAGAGAGAAACTAGGACAGGGCTGGCTTCTCGGGGGGGATCTGGGGGAGGGGGCTGGGGACAGATTGGAGGGGACGCTGCTTGTGAGCCCGGCTCGGCACGGTGCCACCCACAGCTATTTATACTGGAGTTCCAGCCTGCTTTCTGCTGGAAATGTCACCTCCGATCCCATCTCTACTGCTGGCCTTTCCCCGTCTTTCCTTCCCATCCATGCATCCTGTTGTGGGGCTGGCACTGTGCCTGCGTGGAGTGGTGGGGGCTTGGCACTTCCCTCGCCACTTTCCAGCCCCCTGTTTCCCATGATGTTGTCACGGCTGTGGGGATCCCTGCCCGCCTCTGCCCGGCACCACACTGGGTGCTGCCCAGCAGATAAAAGGCCCTCTTTGGTGACCAGCCTGCAGCAGCCTTGTGCTGCCTCCCTCCTGGTTCCGTTTGCCGTGCAACTCTGGGGAGAGCGGTGACACAGAGTGGGGGGCAGTGGGAGGACAGTGCTGAGCCCCTGGGCCAGTGCTCCCTCAGTGTGGGGATTCACCTCTTGGCCCTCTCCCCCAGTCCTGTGTGCTGAGCGTGTGGTCAGGATCACGAAGACCTACCACGATATCGATGCCGTCACCAACCTTCTGGATGAGGTATGTTGGACCCCCCCACCCGTGTGGGGGCTGGGGGCTGAAGGGACCCTGGGAACACAGGGGTGGGTGAGGACTGGGGAAGGGATGAGTCCTAGCTGAGGCAGACCTGCTCCTTGCAGAAGGAGCGGGACCTGGAGCTAGCAGCTCGCATTGGGCAGTCACTACTGAAGCAGAACCGGAGCCTGACGGAGCGCAATGAGCTGCTGGAGGAGCAGCTGGAGTTGGCCAAAGAGGAGGTAACAGCTTCTGGGCACAGGTCCAGGCCTCTGCCTCCTGTGTGCCCCTACCCGGGTTGGCTGTGGTCTCCTTGGCTGTGTCCTGAAGCCCTTTGTCTCTCCAGATTGCGCAGCTGCGCCATGAGGTCTCCATGAGGGATGACCTTCTCCACTTCTACACCACCACAACAGAGGAGAGCGAGCCTACCACCACCACCTCCACACCGTGAGTGGCAGTCCCTGTTCTGCCGCTCACCCAGGGCAGAGTTGCTCCTGTGGTTTGGGCAGGAGCTGTCAACATCCCTGGGATAGCACTGAATGTTCTCCCTTCCCTCCCTCCCTGGCTGTGGTCCAGCCTAACAGAGCTGGGTTGTTGCAGATCCCTGCTTGGGAGCTCGGGGTGGTGGGCAGGGGTCGGGAGGGGGCAGCCCCATCCTGCCTGCACCACGGGTGCTCAGTGCCATCCCTGCTGTCCCCAGGCTGCGCCGGCACGAGTCCTCACTGTCCCTGCAGCAGTACTTCCAGTACGACACCTTGCAGCAGAAACTGAAGTGTCTGGAGGAGGAGAACCAGAAGCTCCGCATGGAGGTGAGTGGATGCCCCTCAGTGCCCACCTCTGCCCCACTCGCTGCAGGGGGGCCCGAGCTGCCCCCCTCCAGGGAGGTGGGAGGTCCTGCTCGTCATGCTCAGCCCCTCCAACCCTCTCCTCCAGGCCACCAACATCGCCACAGAGACCTGTCAGTACGAGGACCAGGAGCAGCAGCTGATGATCGACTGCGTAGAGCAGTTCTGTACGTGGGGCTGGGGGGGGGTCAGCAGGCAGTGCCCAGCATCTCTGCATGGGCAGGGACTGGGGGGCCGTGCCCCGGCAGTGACGGACCCCGGCCCCTCCTGCAGCCGAAGCGAGCCAGCAGGTTGTTCACCTGTCGGAGGAGCTGGCGCACCGGGCGGAGGACGCGGCACGGCAGCAGGAGGAGATCACCCAGCTCCTGGCGCAGGTCGCGGACCTGCAGCAGAAGTGCCGCACGGTGAGGGTCCCCTGCCCATGCCGGGGGGCGGGGGGGGACGCTGCCACAGCGACCTGACCTGCCCGCCCCTGCCCGCAGTACGGCTCCGAGGTGGAGGAGCTCCAGCAACACCTGACTGCGGCCAAGGAGGTGCAGCAGCAGCTTCGGATGGAGGTGAGAGCGGGGAGGGCCGTGGGGCACCCTGCCCGGCTGCCCCCGGGGCCGTGCCCGAGCTGTGCCCGTGTCGCCGCAGCTCCGGGACCTGCAGGAGAAGTACGCGGAGTGCGGGGGGATGCTGCAGGAAGCGCAGGAGGAGGTGAAGAGCCTGCGGAGCCGGAGCCTGCCCAACAGCACCGTGAGCCGCTACAGCGCGGCCAGTCTGCTGCCCGTGGTGAGGGCGCGGAGGGGCCGGGCGGCGGGCAGGGGGGCTGTTTCTGCTTTCTCTTCTGCTGACACTGTGTCCCCCCTGCCCGCAGGACTCGCTGGCGGCTGAGATCAAGGGGATGATGAGGAAGAGGACTGACAGCTCCTCCTCGGACTACAAGTGAGCGCTGGCATGGCTGGCTCGTGCTGTGCCGTGGGACGGGGGTCTCGGGAGGACGGGCTCACCCCCACCTGCCCCCTGCCCACAGGAGCTACCTGCGCGTCTTCGAGACGGTGAAGGCAGTGAACCAGGCAGCCAAAGCCAAGTCTTGCTCCGCGTCTCCCCACCACGTGCCGGGCTCCAAGCAGTTCTCAGCCGCCCACTCTGGGGGTGCCAGCACCCCGCACTCCATCTGCTCCGGCTCCGAGGGAGCCCGGTGAGTGCCGGGGCAGGAGGGGTTAACTGGGGGGGGCGCGGTGCCGGACCCCGGCCCTGGGCACCCTAACGCTGTGCCCCCAGCAGGGCCGAGGGTTCCGGCGGAGGCTCCCGGGCCGCCCCGGGCCGGCAGGACCTGGAGGCGGCGGTGGAGCGGCTGTCGGCGCGGCAGCAGAGCCATTCCTCCCAGGAGCGCTCCTTCTTCGAGGCCGAGCGGGACAGCAAGCTCCGGAGACTGAGGGACGGGGTGAACTCCAGTGGCTTCCTCACCCCCAGCGACAGCATCGTCTCCCCCGGAACCAGCTATTCGGGGGGCTCGGAGCTCACCGCTGCCTCCACCTTCTCCCTCGGCTCCCTCACGTACCTGCCCGACAAGCTGCAGATCGTGAAACCACTGGAAGGTGAGGGGGACAGAGGGGGATGCAGAGTTGGAGGTGCCACGAGGCTTCAGCAACACCAGCTGAGCGCCCCCGGCTGTGTCCCCCTCCAGGCTCTGTGACGCTCCACCACTGGCAGCAGCTGGCACAGCCCAACCTGGGCGGGATCCTGGTGCCCCGTCCTGGGGTGCTCACCAAAGACTTCAGGCAGCTGGACATCGACCTGGAGGAGGTGTACAGCCTCAATGACCTGGAGGAGGATGACGTGGACGCCGGCTCCTTCCAGCTGCTCCCTACCTCAACACCCGCCAAAACCAAGGAGCGCCCCCGGGGTGAGAGCATGGCGAGGGCACGGAGGGCACACGGCCCCCGGGACATCCCTGTCCTCCTGCCCAGGCTTCCCCTCGCTTCCCCCTGTGCTATCCCCTCTTGCAGCAGCCTGTCCCTGCCACCTCCCCATCCCCACGGGGACCCTTTTCCCGCAGCTATGTGAGGGTCTTTCTCCAGCAGCCACCCCGGTGTGCCCCTGCTGGCCCCCGGCCGTGTGGAAGGGGCAGGTCTGGGACAGACGGCGACTCCTGATCCCATTTGTGCTCGCAGCCCCCTCTGAGCAGGCATCGGACTCCAGTGCTGCTGGAGTTGTGCCCCGTGCATGGAGCTCCCAGCCCAGCTTCTGCTCTCTCGCCTGCCCCCAGCCCCGCTTTCTGTGTCCTGCCCCCCCTCCCCGTTGACCCCTTTGTCTCCTGTCCCTTCCAGTGTTCCTCTCTGTTAACAACCTCCCCCAGACCCCGTCTACCTTCACCATCACCACCTGCCACATCCTCCACCCCACCACTGCGATCACCACGGTGACACCCAGGTAAGGTGCACCAGCCCCCCTGACCCTGCTGTGCTCCCCAAACTCTCTCGCCTCCTCTCCCCGTGCCTGGCTCGCTGCAGCCCCTGATGCTCTGAGAGATGCCAGCACTTGCAGCATCCCCAAATCTGGCTGCTGGGCTGTCTCTGCCTGGGGACATGCACCCCCCTGGGGACTGGGACCAGCATTTCTCCCTTCCCTGCCGCCTCCTGCACTGCAGGACCCTGGGGGGATGGAGAGCCTTTCTCAGGGCGGGGGGGGGGGGGGCTCATCCAGGGGAACAGCACCTTGGGCACAGAGCAGCGTGTGCTCCCGGCACTCTTTGGAATGGACATGGCTTTCCTCCCTCCACACTTGGGCATCAGCCAGGACATTTCCCCAGCTGGGTACTGGGCTTGACCCTTCATTAACGAGCACCAGTGATTAGCTCTAATGAGCGCCCCCACGCTCGCTGGGGGTTGGTGTGAGCTGGAGTTCACTGTTAGACAAAACCCTGCATGTCTGGAAATTGCTTGTGGAGCAGGGACCGTGTCCCAGTCCTTCCTGGTTGCTGAGGGGCTGGTGGGTGGGAGTGCCCGCAGCCTCCCAGCACCCGGCCCTGAGCTTGGGATGCTCAGACAGTTTGCAGCACGAGGATCTCCCATAAGCCCAAGGCTTGTTAGGTGAAGGAGAAAAGGGCGTCCTACTCTGCCCAAGGTCTCTCCTGGCCCCTGTTGCAGCATCCCCTGGGACAGGGTACCCCCCTGACCTCACTTCTGCTCTCTCTTCCCCTCCAGTCTGTATCATGCCGTTGTGCCTTCTTGTGGGCCCCTTGAGGGGCTGAGCCTCAGCAGCCCCTCGCCAGAACAGTCTCCCCCCATGCTGGTGCTTGGCTCTGGACCCCCGAGCACCCCCACTGGACTCTTCAGACTCTTGCTGGGGCGGGATTCCCACTCAGCATCAGGAACTGGATTGTGGAGGGCCCCCTCACTCCCCTCCCAGGACTCCCAGCACGCTGATCCCCGGCCCTTCCCTGTGCCCCGGGAACAGGATGGACCCTCACCCAGGAGCAGCATCTTCAGCTGGAACCTGGTGCAGAAGCTGCGGCGCCTGGGGCTGGACAAGGTGGTGGACAGAGGGGAGATGTCCTATGCCCAGGGAGGGCCCGGGGGGGCCCAGGGCACCCTGACATGACACTGCTGTGGAGCCACTAGGCTCAGAGTGAGACACATCCTCTTCCTTGCTTATCCATGGGGAAATGGAGACAGGACAAGCTTCAGCCTTCTCTCCGGGAGCTGCCCGGGGCCAGCAGCACACCCGGCACTTGTGGGGCACTTTGCCCTGGCTGCAAGGACAGAACCCGGCACTGCTTCCTCATGTGCAGGGGGGTCTGACTGACCCTGTCCCTGCTGGGGGTTATGGACCCTTCACAGGAGCCAGTTACTGGCAATAAAAACTGTTCCTGCTTCTGCTGAGCCTGACTGAGGAGCGAGGGGCAGCTCAGCCCTTCGGAGCTTTCCAGATGCTGCAGCAAAGGACGATGCTCAGGTGGGTCCTGGGGGAACCTGCCTGTGCCAGGGGGAGACCCCACCCCACAACCCTGGCCAGCACCTGGACTGGCTTTTAAAGGGAATGGTGGTTTAAACTCTTTCCCACTCACTGAGTAGCAATAGTAGCAGCACCTGCAGCTCGGGGTGTTTCTTGGGGCACAACTGTTGCTCCCACTGGCCGTGCCCCTCACCCCAGGCTGTGCCCTGTCCCCTGGCAAATAAATGTGAAGTCACAGAGCAGTTCGTGTGTGCTGTGTCTGCTGCCATGTGTGGCTGGGTGTCTGCCCTGCACTTCCCTGTGGGGCTGGGGGCAAATGCCCCCTGCCCACCCTCCCAAGCTCTTCCCAGCACAGCCACGAGTGGAGCAGCCATAGTGGCAGAGTTTTATTGCAGGAAAGGACATACAGGGAGCGTGTGCGTGCTCTGGGTGGTCAGCCCAGCCCGGGGGCTACACGGCACTGGCCGCGTCCTCTGCGCTGCGGCGGCCAAAGTCCATCCAGTCGGGGTAGTAGTGCTCGTGCAGGGCCTCCATCCCCTCGTCCTCGTGCACAAAGCCCTTGTGCTTGTTCAGCTCTGCCAGGGTAAGGGCAGAGGGTTGGAGTTGGCACAGGGAGGGGCCAGGCTGTGCCCCGCCAAGGCCTGCCCACCCTCAGCTCCCAGTACCTGTGAGGATGTGGGGCAGGAACTGGGACAAGAGGTGCTGCTGCTCCTGGGACAGGTACTCGGGCCAGTCGCGCCGGGCCAGCCTGGGGGGCTGCTGGTGGGCGTCCCCCATGGCACTTGGCACCTCAGCTGGCCGGCACAGGCAGGAGGTCACGGAGATGGCGAGGATGAGGCTGAAGCACAGTGTCACCTTCATGGCTGCGGAGAGACTGAGGGGGAAGTGGAGCAGAGGGGCTGCAGCCCCAAACCAGGATGTGCTCAGCCTGCAGGGAGGGGTGACCTGGACACTTGTCCTGGGGTATGGCCAGTTCACAGTCCCCTCTGTCCCTTCCTGGGGGCGCCCCCAAGGCCCCTTCATCCCTCCTGTTGGCTCCCCAACTCTTCTCCATCCCTCTTTCCTGGCTGGTCCCCAAGTCCCCTAGAAGAGGAGTCAAGGCAGAGGGATCCCTAAGGATTGAGCCCTGCTTCTTGCTCCCAGCAAGGATGCCAAAAACTAAAGGATATGGCGAAGAGCCTTATCCATCGCCTGCTAGAACTCTGACAGATGGAGAGCAGGGTGCTCATCCCGAGGGCAGAGCTGGTCCTCAGGCCCCCTCTCCTTCCCAGTGGGTCCCCAAGTCCCCTCCATACCTCCTGTCTGCTCACCAAGTCTTCTCACCTGCAGGTTCTGGAGCTCAGCTGGGTGTCTCGGGGGGTATCTCAGCAGTGTCTCTCTCCAGGGTCACCGTGGCTCAGTCCTGCTTTTAAAGGTGCTGCCACGGCTGCCCCACCCCGGGGCGGCTCCACACCCACCCCCAGGGGGGCCCACAGGCACCTGGGTGTGCTCACAGACACACACACACACACGTATCTATGTCTGTGTTCATGTTCATACACACACGTGGTGTGTCTGGGGTCCCAGCTGGGGGCTGCACACAGCCGGGGGGGGTGTGTGTGTGCGGGGCTCTTCACTCAGCCCCCCATTCTGCAGCTCTGGATCTCTCCCTGCACCCCAAAAAGCTTTTGGGTGTCATGGAAGGGGTGGGCACCACTCGCTGCCAGAGTCCCCTGAAACCCCCCCTCTGCTCCCACTCATGTCCTGGTTCGATATCGACGGTTCCTCCTGCCCATATTGACCTTCCTCTTGGCGTATTTTAGAGAGCATTTGTCTCCCTCCTTCAATAAACCCCGTGAGTGACATCCTGGGCTGGGCTGTGTCCCTGTCCCGTGTCCCGCTGCGTTCCCAACGATCCTGTCGGAGCTGCTCAAACACCCCGAAACAAATGGGCTTTGGATGGTCCCACCACCCTCACAGCCATCGATCGCTCGCTCCACCGAGCGCGCAGCACAAGGAACAAACAAATTGTTCTCCAATTTCTGGCTTTTAATGGCTCAATCTTGGACCAAATGAGCCGTCAGGGTGATGGGGCCGCGGGAGTGGCAGCACCTTGACGCAGGTTCAGCGGCCAAGGCAGTGCCCCCCCTCCTGCGTCCCAGGGCAGAGCCATCAGGGAGAAATCCAGGCTGGGTGTGCTCTGACAGCCCCTGCACAGGCAGGGGCATGGGGATTCTTGGAGCAGCATCAGAGCAGAGGTTGGGCTGTGTCAGGCTGTGAGCACGAACACACAGCCTGGTGTGAGCACCGGGGCTGCACCGGGCTTGGAGGTCACTGCCTGCACCTGAGGTACAGGCAGGGCTGGAGGTCACCCCAACGTACAGGCAGGGCTGGAGGTCACCTCCCTCCTCAGTGCCTTCCCGTAATTGCAGCAATTCGGTTTCCAAGGGCAAAGTCTCCCAGAAGTGGCAGCGGAGTGAACCCTCCCGTGCCGCCCGGGGAGATGGGGGTGCTGGGGCAGCGGGTGAACAGCCGTGACCCGCTCTGAGAGCTGCCACGAGCAGGTGCCCAGCGTGGGAGCAGCTTCCCAGGACACCACGGGGAGGAGAACTTGGGCATTTTCTGTGCACTCTTAGGATTTCAGTACATTTCACGCTGCTTTTGTCCCAGAGGCACCTGCCAGACCCCAGTGCTGGAGCTGCCCTAAGCCACCGTGTTTTACCCAACGAGATTCCATTCTTGTTGAGCTGAAGCTCAGAGGTCGCTCAGCCCCCAGGCTGTGGCAGAGCCTGACATGGGCAGCAGAGCCTCCCCCTCCTTCCCACCGTGGTTTTCAGGAAGCACAAGTGCTGATGCTGCCCGCAGGACTTACAGGAACACAAGCCCAAGAGGTTGTTGGAGGGTTACTGTGCGCAGGCAGGGAGTGACTCAGCACCCACCCACTCCCAGGCTGTTTCCCTCAGCTCGGGACAGGAGCAGCAGGGACAGCACTGAGGGAGCTCAGCTTCCCCTTCCTGCAGGGGGTCAGAAGGGGGGACAAGCCCCAGACCCCTGCAGACCCCCAGCATCACACTAACCAGGAGGAGAAAATCCCACCTGGCCCCCGAGCACCAAGCCTGTGCCACTGCTGGGACAGGGGAAAGCACTTTCCCTCCAGGGAGTGATGGAACCCACCACGCACAGGCTTTTGAAAACCGGTTTTATTTAAATAAGACTTTAAATACATTACATAAAACATAAAAAATTAAACCAAAGCTGTTGTTACCGCACAGGGCACGAGGCAGCAGCTCTATGGACACAAAGCTCTGCAGCTCCAGCTACAAGGATGCTCCTCACGTTAGTCCAAAACTGGTCCCTTGTCACAAGGATGGTTCCTTCACGTGCCCGGTACCTTGGGGCTCGCAGGGACCAGCACCAGAGCCACAGCCATCCAAGCCTCCAAGCCACTCTTCTGCCACTCCCGTTCCAATCCAAGCTGCCCCAAATCCCTGTGCCAAGGGGAGCCAGCCCTGCCCAGAGGGACAGTGCCACGTCCCTGTGCCACTGGGCAGGGCACAGTTCCCGTCCTCGGGGGGCTGGACTGAGGAGCCATCGGGGCAGGCTGAGTCCCTGGGCTGGGCTGGGCACAGCTGGGCACCTCTGGCTGCAGGCTGGACAGTGCCACAGCCTGCCTGAGCTCTGGGAAATGAGGGACAGGCAGACGGGATAGCATGGGCTCGTGTCAGTTTATTACATCACCAATTACACCAGTCCAGACTCAACAGTGGACCTAAGATTGTTACATTACACAAACCGGCTGCTTTTAAACTTATGACAAGGGGCAGGTGGGAATTTCATGGTAAGGAAATCTTCTTGCATAAAGCTCCAGTGGCCCACAGGCACTTAAAACCCGTGGACCTTCAGCTGGTCGTCTTTAGCCAGTCCAATCTGCAAGACAGAGAACCTGTTTATAAGCCCAGAGCCAGGCCTCTGTGCATCCCCCCACCAGCCAGGCCCAGAGCTGTCAGATTCCTGCTCCCCCTGAGCAGGGAAGGAAGGTGAGACTCCACTGCAAACCCTGCTGGGTGGGATCTGCCTCGAGCAAGGGCTGAGGCAGAACAGAAAGAGCCACCACAGGATGGGTTGGGCTGCGAGAGACTGTGAGGGTCCAACAACCCCCCTGCCTGGGGACAGAGCTCCCTCCCCCATCCCCCCCTGCTGACTCTGAGGCGCTGTATGTGATTAATTAACTCAGGTTCATTTCAGTGAGTGGCAGCCCGAGCCTGTCCTACCTCCACGAGGAACTGGCAGATGTTCTTGCGCTGGTCACCCTGCAGCTGAATCACTTCTCCATATTCGGGGTGCTCAATCACAGTTCCATTGCAGGCAAATTTCTGCGCCGAAGACACAAAACCCCCTCCTTCAGCACCACACAAACCCCCCTGCCGGGCCCGGCCGCCCCCCACACGCACCTTCTTGAAGGCCTTCACCAGTTTCTTTTTATCGTAGTCATCCGCGATGCCCTGGACTGTGGTGAGGGTCTTCCTGCCGTTGCGCTGCTGGATCCTTATATGGATGTAGTCCTCAGTGCCGGCCGGGAGCAGGTCATCACCCTTACTTGCATCCGCAAAGGGGTCTGCGGGGAGCGCCGTCAGGCCCCGCCCCCGCCGCGCCCCATTGGCCGCCGCGCCCGCCCCTCACCCGCCCGGCACGCCCCATGGGCCGCCGCGCCCGCCGGTCACGCCCCCGCCCCGCCTGTCAATCACGCCCAAGCCCCGCCTCCCCCGCTCCCCCATTGGCCGCCGCGCCCGCCCGTCACGCCC
>JAWWEU010000080.1:2141732-2155908 GCA_035583155.1 Acropternis orthonyx | reverse complement strand
GGCCTCCCTCTGCGGCTCAGCCAGGCCCGGCGGGGCCGGCGGGACCGGGTGGGCTCAGGTTTAACCCGGCTCTGGGCCCTGCCTGGGGGCCCGGGCCCGGCTCTGGGTGCTCAGGCCCAGCTGCCAAGCAGGGACACCCCACCCCTGCTGCGGATAAAGCCCCCCGAGCGGCGGGTGTGTCCGGGGGCTGCTGGCACTGGGGCATCGCATCCCACCCGGAGCCGCGGGACGGGCGCTGAAAACACCCTGAGCCTGCAGAGGGGAAGGGCAGCAAATCCCTTACACAGTCACCGGCGTCAAACGCCATCCAGGGGCAGGCAGAGCGTGAGCCTTCCCCCGGGAGCGGGTCAGAGCTGCAGGAGTGCCATCCCTGGGAGAAGTGCGCCTGCTGGGCTGGGGGGCCTTTCCCTGGGGCTCCTCAGCCCCCTTTGGGTCCCGGTGGGATCCAAAGCCACCCCTGGGGCACGGCGGGGGTCTGGGTGTGCTGCCGCCTGCCGCCCTGGCATCTCCACACGCTCGGGTGTTGCATCGCTCTCGGGGGGTTTATGTACGATAAAGGCAAGAGGTGTCTCTTGCACCACGGCGGGGAGGGGGGGGATCGCTTGCCCTGCCGTGCCTCAGTGTCTCTCTGGTGTCTCTTGAAGCATTTGCCACTCCTGCGTGTGGCAGATCAGCTGGAGAGCTGGCTCAGGTTTTCATTAAAATGTGAATTTGCTCCATGACCACCATGAACAAGTAGATGGCTCTTCTCTCTCCTTTTTTCCTGATTGGATTCTCCCCCTCTCCCAGAGAAGGAGCCATCTCTCGCAGCCAGACAGGGGAAGCAATTAGAGGTTTGTGCTGCATCTTCCTGCTGGAGGCATTTCCAAGTCCTCACTGCAGCCAAAGGGCTGCTCATGATCAACACCCAACCCTCCAGCAGAGCCAATGGTACCTGCAGTCTGGTGTCAGCTCTGGGCAGACCGGCCCTGCTGCTGAGCCAGAACGTCCAGGATGCCCCAGAGAGTCGATTTATCAGCGTCACCTCAGGTCCACAAAGTCCCTGTGACATCCCGGTTGTGTCCTCGCTGCTGGCCCCCCAGAGCCTTTGGTCCAACACCAGAAGAGGCGAGTGCGTGTCGGGCACCAGAGCCGAGCCCATCGCTGGCAGGGGGGCTGAGCACTCTCAGGGAAGTGCTAGCATCAGATTTTGTCCTTCAGAGCCGGATTCCGAGCTGGCACCTGCAGTCACGAGTGGCCGTGGCTCAGCCCCCTGCACCCTCCCCGCCTCTGGGTGCTGCTCCCGACCTGCCCTGCCCGAGGAGGTGCCGCTCCCGGCTCCCCACGAGGTGGCAATGCCGCTCTCCCGCAGGAGCCGCTGCCCTGTCCTTGTGCCCAGCCCCGGCACACAGTCCCCGCCGTGTGCCCGTGTGTGTGTGTGTGTGTGTGTGGGGCACGACAGGCCCAGGGAGCCCGGGGTGATGCAGCTCAGCCCTGCGGGTGGGGGTCCTGCAGCAGCATCCTCAGGGGGCTCCTGGTGGCTCCTGGTGGGCGACCAGCCCGGGGTCCTGCAAGGTCGTTTCACCCTGTGCTCTGAGGTGGGGGGGTCTTGGTGCCCCCCAGTACACCTGGGAAGTGCAGAAAAGAAGAGGGAACCATCCTGGCATTTGGCTTTACTGCTTCTGCAGCAGCTCAGCAGTGCCCTCGGGGCTGGGACATTCCTAGAAACCAGCTTTTCTCCTCCAACATCCTTCCCGCAGCCTCTGTGTGACTTCACAGACGGGATTCAGGATGAGCTGGATGTTTGATGTACAGTATTTGATCCCATTAATGAGCACAGGCAGCACTGACAGGCACCAGCCCTGGTGATTAACCTGCTCCTGGAAAGAGCTGTGGCGTGGCCGGGGTGAGCCCGGCTGTCACGGGGCCAGAGGCAGCGCAGGGAATCCCTGCTCCGGTCCCACATTCCCTTTCCTTACACAGCAGTTCCTGGCACTCACATCCCAGAGTCTGCAGACCCCGGGGTGTTGTGTGGAGTGGCCGCTGCCCACCCGCAGTCAGGGCCTGTGGGATGCTCCCTGGGGTCCCAGCTGTTGGATGCTCCGGGATGGAGGCACTGGACATGGTGTGACAGACATTCAGAGGGTCCCACACGCCTCCCCATCACAGCCCCTCTCCCCTGTGAGCACAGCAAGGGCTGGCCGGGGGCACATCCTGATTCCTGTCAACGCAGAGCCCCCCGGGCACCGATGCGGCTCCGGGTGTGTTACAATCACTGGTTTGCGCGTGTTTATTCACCCTCCCTCTCACTGCTCAGCTCTGCTCCGCTGGCAGGGCCTCTCCCTCCCTGCCTGCACTGCTGTGACTCCGCTGCTCTCCGCGAGGTGCCAGAAGAGCTCCAAGCACGGGCTGAGCCCGTCCGTGCTGCCGGGGCAGGTGAGCGGGCACAGACCCGGGGCAGGTGAGCGGGCACCGATGTGGCTCAGCCTGCCCGGCTGCTCCCTGCTGCTCCCTGTGCACAGAGCAACAGAGCAATGCAGTTCTGTCCCTCCGTGCCTGGGGACAGAGGGGCTGGCGGGCTCTCCCAGGGAGGGTTCTTGGGGATCCCACGGTTTTCCTGCAAAGAGAGGGTGCTGTTCCCACCGCTGCAGCCCCAGCCAGCTCCCATGTGGTTCCCATGAGCTCTGTCTTGCACCCACAGGGACTCCCCTGGCTGAGGTTGATGCCCTCCCTGTGCAGATGTTGCTCTGCGCTCACATCACAGGGAATACATCAAATAATTGTCCGCCTTGTTGGGGTTGTCCCTTGGCTGGGGACTCGGCATCAGCCTGGAGCAAACACGGGAAGAGGGGTCGCAGGGCCTGGGAAGGGTGGGAGCAGCTCGGAGCAGCAGCTCTGCTCTCCAGACACCCACAGAGTCACTGGGAGCCCTGGGAAGTGCTGGGCTCTCCCTAGTGATGGGCTGGAGGGTTTTCTGCGGTGGAGGGGCCCAAACCAGGCATTGAGGAACACCTGAGTGGCTGGGACAGGCACATCCATGCTTGGGTTTTCATTGCATCTCTCCTGAGGGAGTCGGGAGCTGTACCAGGCGTAGCCAGCACGGGGCTGACTCAGAGCCTTGGCACACACCAGCGAACCTGCTCCTGCCAGACACGTCCTGCTCTGCTGCAGTTTGTCAGACCTGGGCCATGGGACACAGAGCTGCTCCAGTGCCGCGGGAAGGGCACAGGGGGCACAGCTGGGCTGGCCAGCAGAAGCAGCCTGGGACATGGGGTCCAGCTGGGGACATGGCTCATCTCCCAGTGCTGCCCTGCACGGCTCCAGCCCTGCTCCAGCCATTCTCAATGTCCCGTCGCTGGAAGTGTCCAAGGCCAGGTTGGACAGGGCTTGGAGCAACCTGGTCTAGTAGAAATGGCTGAGCTTTAAGGTCCCTTCCAACCCAAACCCTTCTGTGATTCCATGATTCTCTGATCCAAATGGGAAGGCCAGCACAGCTGCCAGCAGTCCCCTGCTTTCATCTTGCCCTTCCACTCTGCCTGCGCCGTGCAGAGCCACCCCATTATAGAGGGAGCTCCCTGCTCCATACCAGGGAGAGAACTTGGATCATGGAGAGACCCTGGGATGAGCCCTTGCTGGAATCTCCTGGGCCAGGCAGGGCCCTGCTGAGCTGGGCTCCCGGCATGTGCCAGCACACAGCCAGCACCAGCATCGGTGCCCACTTTGCACTGCCATGTGCCCCTCAGCCCAGGCTGGGGTTACCCTACTGCTCTCTCCTGCTGAGGGAGATTCCAGCCCAGCTGCCAAACAGCTCAGGCATCTGACCCTGCCCTGGTGCGAAAGGGAGTGGGCACAGGGCTGAATCCACCTCTCACTGACCTGGGGGTAAAGGACAGGAGATTTTTGGGGTAAGAGCAGCAGAAATCACAAGCACAGGGCAGAGCTGTCCTGCTCTGCTGACTCGAGCAGAGAGAAGGGGCAGGTCAGGCTGAACACCTTGGTCAGCACCTGCCTCACTCCGATTCGTATTTCACTTACAAGGCAAAACCCGGGCGGGGTGTGAGCACATCCCCACGCAGCTCCCGCCGCAGCCCGGCCCCTTCCCTGCCCCGCGGCCTGGCACACTCATCCCTGCCCACGCCAGCTCCCCGAGGGCCAAACGCTGGCCATGGGCCAGCACCCCTTCCTGAGCTGGCAGCGCCCGGCCCGGCATGACGCTGGCACTGCAGGGATTGCCTCTTACAAAACACTTGGCCGCGGCACCCGCCCTGCCAGGCTGGGAGCTGGAGCTGGGATGGCCACACTCTGGGGCACAGAGACAGGCTGGCCCAGGGAATGGCACAGGTTGCAGTGGCAGAGGGACGCTTGTGGGGACAGCAGCCCCTGGGGTGCCCGAGGTCCTTCACTGCCCCAGCTCATGTTTGGTGCTGGGTTGTGCAGCTGCCTGTGCTCCCGTGCCCTCTCTCACTCCCGGGACTCCCCTGGCACCTCAAGGGTGCAGAACCAGTATGTTCAGCTTATCCTGGAGCTGCCTGGACCCCTTATCCTTATTCACCCCATCCAGTGTGTGCTGGCCTGGCAGGGGGACAGGGAAACTGCTTTGGGGGTCCAGCCGGAGAACAGCTCAGCCACAGCCCCTTCTTTTGGTTGTCAGGGACAAAAGCATTGCTGTAATGACACTGCTCAGCCACCATGTGCTTGCCCTTCCCGGCAGCCACCACGCTCACTCCCTGGCATGGGGTTTCCTGGGAAAACCAGGTCAAGATGGAGCCGCTGCCTTTCAGCATGTGGCTCCACTGCAGGTTTTTCTGTGCTTGTGCCACAGGCTCAGCCCTGCACTCTCGAGAGGCAGAGCCACAGCAGCTGGTCTGGCTCAGGGCAGGAAGCACTGGTGGATTGAGTGGGACTGGGGGCACAGCGAAGCCCAGGGTTGGGGTGCCAGAGCTGATATTGGCCCTGAGGCTGCAATCCCTCAGCCCCACAGCTGGTTCTTGCCAGGCTGGGACCGGGTTTGGTTGAAACCCCATGGGGCTGAGGCTGGCACCAGGGTCCCCCAATTGCCCCCTTGCTCCGAGGCAGGCTCCAGCTGGATTTCTCTTTCCCCCTTTGGTCCTGAACAGGAGCAGTAATAACCACCTCGCCGCAGCCTTCCCTGCCCGGGAGCTCTTTCTGAGCCTGCCAGCCTTGCTGGGAGCAAACACAACACAGGGGACAGAGGCTGCCCAGCAGCCCCAGCACGAGTCCCCGGGGCCGGAGACCCCCAGGGCGGGGGGCGCTGGGCTGAGCCGCAGGCGCGTCAGCGGCGTTGTTTGGGCCGGCAGGGCCGCGTTGCTGCCCCGGCTTGTCCCCACACCCAGCGCCGGGCTGTGATTAGCGAGGCGGGTCCTGCCCGCGTTCCCATCTCCGCGTCAGCGCCGCCGCCCTCGCGGGCGCTGCCAGCCAGGTGTGCCGCCAGCCAGGTGTGCCGCCAGCCAGGTGTGCCCCGCCGCAATGCCGAATAAGGAAACCGCCCGCGCCCTTCTGCTTGCACAACACCTTGGACTTGGTGCTGTGCTGATGCCGCCTGTTCCCACCAGCTCCTGGCCCCTGATCCCTCCACTGGGCTGCAGCCAAGAGCCCCAGGACCCCAAAAAGCCGATGCTCCAAACCCCCATGGGGGTGGTCCCTGAGGCCCCAGCATCCCATCGGCAGCACGGGGGACACCGAGAGGGGAGGCAGGTGGGGCAGACCCAGCCCTGGGACTGACACCCCGTGCATGGAACCCGACTCCCAGGCCCAGGACACGATGGAGCTGCTGCCTGGTTGGCAGCACCAGCGCTGTGCCATGTCCTGTGCCGGCCTGGCCGGGGCGACCCGTGTCCCTGGTGCTGCCGATGACCTGTGTAGCCATGCCAGGCACAGGCCTGTGCTGAGGTCAATGCTCTCATCCCTGCCACAGCTTCTGCCGTGCTCAGTGCGGTGGCTGCCACACATTCCAGCCAGGATAGTCCCCGTCTCACGGTGATCCCATGGTGGGCTCAACACCAGGTCACCAGCACAGGGTGGGAAACTGGCTGAAGGAGGAGACAGGTGGCTCTGGCAAAGCTGGTCCAGGAAGCAGTTGCTTGCACATCTCCATGTTCATGTGTGACAGGGAAAGGCACAGGAACAGGAGGGACTCGGGTCCTTTCCCAGTGGTTCAGCAGCCAGGAGGGATGGGATGGGGTGCAAAGGTGCAGGGCCTGTGAAGGGCCTGACAAGGCTCCGGTCCAGTATAAGAGCCTGACTGGCTGCCCGTAAAGCTCCAATCTCTTGCAGATACCAGTGCAAATCTCCCAGTTTCCAGTCACCACAACCACCCACTCTGACCCCTGAGGAAGAGCAGTCAGACCCCTGCCCTGTTGGGCACTGAGCTGCACTGGCCCTGCACAGGGAATGGAGCCACCAGTGCCCCAGAGCCCGTGGGAGCTCCTGGGACAGCAGGAGAGGCGTCAGGACTCTGCAGCGTTTGGGACAAAGCCAAACTGGGGCTGACAGGAACCCCCCAGTCCCCTGAGCCCACTGGGCTCCCCAGGCAGGGCTGTGGCTGGGCTACGCAGGCGGAAAGTTATTTCGCAGAAACTGGCTGATGGTGAAAGTTTTTTCCCAGGTGTGGCACAAGAGGAATGTAAATCCTCTGAAGTCCTGATCTCCCCTGTAATTACTGTCAGACAAGTTTCAGCTTGGAGCTGGGCCGCCCCAGCCCCGGGCATGGGAGCGAGGGGATGACGAAGCTGGCCCGTCCCTGCAGCACACATGTCCCCTCCTGTCCCAGGAACGCGGCCTGTGACTCACGGGGACAACGGGGACGGGAGGTGGGCGGCACAGAGGGGAGCACCCGCAGGTGCTGGGAGTGTCGGGTGGGTGCACCCCAGTGGGCTCCTGAAGGTGTGGGGTCCCGTGTCCTCCAGCCTGGACATGCCGTGAGGTGACCGAACACCCAGACGCTGCCCTCCCTGCCCTCCTCCTGGGGACAGAGCCTTGTCTGTGTGGGATCCGGCAGTGTCCCAGCCCTGGGGACTCAGCAGACCCTGGAAAGACGTGCCTTCCTGGCTCTGTGGTGGGTCTGGCCATGCAGGACACCCTGTGCTGGCCCATGCCCCCGGCATCCCTCACCCTGAGCAGCTCCACAGACACTGTCCCCAGGATGTTGCCACTGGGCCAGGGGATATCTTTCTAGTGGCTGTGAGCCAGTAGATTCCAAAGGCCCTTGGCTCGTGGGGCTTCCAAAACCGAGGGCCATTGCACAGGACTGGCAGTGTCTGACCAATCTCAGCCGGAGCCTGAGCAGTGCCCAGCAGCATCCCGGGGCCAGGGGCTCGGGGTGAGCCCGCTGGGGAAAAGGGGAACGGCTCGGGAAGGAGCCCTGCACGGCTCCCACATGCCACGGCCGGGACTTTCACCCTCGCGCCGTGCACCTCGGGGTCAGGCACGGGACTGCAGCAGAGCAGGGGCTGCACCACCGGGGCCCGCGTACCCCCGGCAGTGCCAGCGGGACCCTGCGGGCAGCCCGTGCGTGCGGAGCAGCCACGGTGCCCGTCAGAGCTGGGCACGACGGGCGGGCACACGGGCGGGCACGGCTTCCACAGCGGCTCACGCTCCTCTCCTCCCCTCCCCGCCCGGCTCAGCGCCCGCCCCGGCGATGCGGCGGCTCCGACCGCGGGCGCGGCTCTGCGGCACCGGCACCAGCACCGGCTCCGGGGCTGCGGGGCTACTGAGGCACGGGGGGGCAGCGCAGGGCAGGATGCAGGCAGGGATCGGCAGCACCTGCGCACCCCAGTACACCCCACTACCCTCCTGCACACCCCAGAACCTCCTGCACAACGCAGCACCCCCTGCACGCCCCAGCACCCTTCGCACACCCCGGCACCCTCTGCACACTCCAGCAACCCCTGCACACCTCAGCACTCCCTGCACACCCCAGTACGCCCCTGAGACCCCTCGGCACACCCCAGCGCACCCCAGACCTGACCCGCATCCCCCGCCCCGTCCCGCAGCTCCTCCCGCCGCCAGCAGAGGGCGCGCGTGCGCAGCGAGCGCTCCCGGCGGCGCCGCCCGGTCCCTCCCGGTCCCTTCCGATCCCTCCCGGTCCCATCGGGTCCCTCCGAGTCCCACCGGGTCCAGCAGAGAGCCCCCGGTCCCACCGGGTCCAGCAGAGATCCCCCGGTCCCACCAGGTCCCGCAGGTCCCACCAATCCCACCAGGTCCGCCCAGATCCTACCAGGTCCCACCGAGTTTCCCCAGGTCCCACCGGGTCCACTCGAGTCCCCCTGCACCGGTCCACAGCCCACCACAGACCCCCAGTAGAGGCGCCAGGGCAGGTCCCAGCCCAACTGCCCCCTTGCACCCACATCAGCACTACAATGACACCAGCACCATGGGGACATCCCGACCACCGGGGCACAGGGACCACCGGGACCACCGGCACCACCACCAGGGCTCCTGCCCTTGGCACTGCCCGAGGGTCTCAGCCCAGCCCCGGTGCTGCAGCCCCACACCATGCACTGAGCCCAGTACGGAGTTTATCCCGAGCATCCACCGGTCCCACAGTGCCCGGCTGAGCCAGGGATTGGGATTAACAGAGCAATAACAGAGGCAAAGCTGATTGCGGAGCTGTGGCCCGTAATTACAGTCACGTATGGCAGGATCTGCCGCGCTCCGGGCGAGAGTGGGGCCAGCGTGTGCCAGGCCCGGGCAGGCCCTCGCCTCCCGCCAGACACGGCTGGCAGCCTTGGCTCCACGCTCCAACTCGTGCTCCGAAAATCATTAGTGTCATTAGAGCTCCGGGTGGAGCCGTGGCCCTGGGCCAGGAGCGCGGCAGACACTGCGAGGGACAGGAGCGGGAGCGGGGTCTGCTGGGGGCTGCAGTGGGGCTGTGGGTGGGGGGTCAGGTCCTCGGGGGAGCTGCAGAGGGATGGGGCAGGTTTGTTGCCGGAGGCCTCTGGTAAGCACTGACTGTTTCAGTCTTGTAATGACTTCATAAAACTCCCTGCCAAGCACGGATTAATGAGCATCCAAGTCATTTCCCTCGTGTGGGAAGTGACAGCACAGCCCAGTTACAGGGACTGCCATGGGGTACATCTCCCCAGAACAAGGGCTGGGCACCCCCTTCCCCTCCCAGCAGCTGCAGTGGCTTCCTGGAGCACAACCCAATTGTCCCCCAGGTGCAGAAGGTGACCAGGCCATGGCAGAGCCTCACAGGCAACACGTGCCACAACCATCAGCCCTCGAGGAGCAGCAGAGAAGGAAGGTGGGTGGGCAGAACACATGGCATGTGTTCACGTGGCTGAGGAGCCAGGCCACAGCCCTCCTCCAGAAGGGACTGACCCTCGGGGTCCCACCGAGGAGAGGGGCTTCCCTGGGGGGAGCTGGAAGTCACAGCCCTTGGGGGCTGTTTCCATGCTCCTGCCTGTCCTGGCCCTCAGGGCTGTGTGTGTGGGGAGGGTCTGCACAGGGCTAGGACAAGGCCTGGATACAGGAGGGCACTAAATGTTGGCAGAGGCTGTCGTGGAGGAGTCGTGGGGCTGGTGGAGTCCCCGTCCCCACCAGCAGGTTTGTCACATTCCCCTGGCACCCTTTGCCGTGACTGGCTGTACCCCAGAGCGGGGATCAATCACCGTTCCCTTCTGTGAGCACAATCATCTCCAGGCCAATCCCAGTACCCGCCTCACCTCACCCCTGATGTCATGGGTGTCCCCAGGCCGGGATTCCCATCTGGCTGAGGACCTGCCCGGGGGTGCAGCGGGTGTGGGTGCAGGATGAATGTGGGAGCTGCCGTTTGTTGCCCAGAGTCAGCAGAAATATGTGTGAGTCCCGACCGAGGGGAGAGGAATGAGCAGACAGGGTGTGATTGCATTGCCACACCGAGCAATGAGACATGTGAAAACGCAACAGCTGCTCTTACCTGGAAGATAAGACGCTGAAAAAATAACGTGGGAAACTCCAAAGGCTGGAGTTTGCCATGGAGATAGAGCTCAAGCAATTCCTGATAGCTTGGGAATTTGGCTCTGCTCAGACACAAAAGAATTCCCCTGTGTAAACAAGCCCTGAGCTGTGTCCATTTGTCCTCCCTCTGCCAGCCAGGGTGACTCTGGTCACACCTCTGACAGCAACTCCTGTGGATTCACAGGGAGAGCCTTGGTCCCACGGTGTCAGAGCAGCTGGTCCCTTGGGCTCTGGACCAGGGAATCCCCAGCTCTGGTCCATGGATCTGCATGTTGTCACTGGCTTAAGCCCAGGCTGGAGTGTACAAGCTGGAATAACACCAGAGAGCCCTTTCAGGATCCCAGGGAGCCAAACTGCTCAGTGCTGAGCTTGCCCTCATCCCCAGGCAGGGGCAGGAGGGCTGAGTTGGCCCTTGGGGACAGGACTGGTGTGATCACAAGCTGCTCAGGATCTTCATCAGCAGAAAGGCCATGCTCAGCCAGCCTTGGGGAGAGCTGGTGGCTGGGCCCTCACCTGATGGTGGAGCATCACTTTGTTTCACGTTCATGGAGAGGAGAGGAGAGGAGAGGAGAGGACAGGACAGGACAGGACAGGACAGGAGAGGCCCTTTTCATGGGCCAGCAATGGAGCAGCTGGGAGGGTCCCACTGGCCCAGCAAGGTCTGGCTTCCCCCTTCCAGTTTGGAGCCCAGAGAAGGACAGTACAGAGTCAGTCCCCTTGTCCTCCCCTCTGCCCTCTGCCTCGATGCAGTGGATGGAACGAGCTGTGCTGCCTGTGTCTCAGGGTGGGCAGGAGGGGATCAAATGGAGTGAGCATCACCGCCCCCCCCACAGCTCAGGCAGCCGAGTCGGGGCTCCCTGGCTGATGGGACAAGCCCTGTGCCTGCCCAGAGGGAGTTTCCATTGCACACACACCACCGTTTCCTTTCATGGTAACAGATCTGGGATCGCCTTTTCCAGATAATGCAAGGGGGCCGTCAGGACATGTCCTGGCAGAGGACAAAAAATCAAGATAGAAGCAAAGACACGGTATGTCACTCCACGCCTTGATATATTTGTTACCCACTTTGTGTTGTGCAGACTTACAGAGCAAACCCGTCAGCCTGGGCCTGCCATTCCTCACGCACAGGAGACACCTTTCCCAGAGCTGCATCATTCAGCGAGTTCCCACTGAGCTGGGAATTGCTGTGGAAGGCACTGGGGAGAAGCCGGCCCACAGGGGAAACCCAATGACTCCTAATTAGCTCTTATTCATGTCACTAAAAGCGCAATTAAGGGCTATTGCTTGAGGAAAACGCAACACACTGACCGTGGCAATTTCACACCACTCTGGGCACCCCAACAGGTAATTTCACCTCCCCTCCTATTGGAACCCAGGAGTTCAGCCCTTCCCTCCCCGCTGCAGCTCACGGGCAGAGATAGCATCTCCTGCGTGCTTCTTGCAGGAGCAGACTCCGATACCATCTCCCGAGCATTATGATGTGTTCTTTTTTTCTTTTGTCTCAAGGGAATTTGTTTCGGGTGAGTGTTTCAGGAGAGCCTGAGAGACTGAATTCTTCTGCTAACATGAAATAGCTGAAGCAGTGGCTGCTCCTCCGTATCCTGATGCCTCGTAGACAGCCGATGCAGGCGAACTCTGTGCTGGGGGTCCTTGATGTCAGAGTGGGGCTGGTTTGGGATTGTTGTTCAGGAGCTCAGACAGGGGCCTGGGCAGCAGCTGACCAGCAAGAACTTTGACTGGAAAAGTCCAGAACAAGCTGTTATTGCAGAACAATCTCCACATTTCCCTTTTGTCTCTTCTGCCAGATGTGGTAAAAGAACTGAAATACGGGCTGAGGTTGTGACAGTACAGAAGAAAACACCTTGAATCCAGGTGTTCCCTTCCTGTGGGGCTGTTGGCAGGGCTTTGCCTCACATCAAGGCAGTTGTCACCTTCAGGCTGACTCTTTACTTGGCCTAAAGTGTGAGGGTGACCTGAGGGGGTTCAGACCTCATAGCACAGGTTTTGGCCCACGTGGGAGGCTCAGGGCCCACACAGGAATTGCCTGGAGCAGGAGGGTGTTTGCTGGAGCAAAGGTGAGCAAAGCCAGCACACCTGCCGTGAGCAGGGGTGGCCGGGGTGGCTCTGCAGCACAGCTCCCACACCGCGGCTGTTGGGCAATCCTGTACCCCACACTGTGGAGGGAACCCGGCCAGGAACACCCAATCTTTGCCCTGCCAGGCTGCCCCAAGATGGTGCTGGAAGATGAAGCACCATCTGCTCGTTCTGCCCTTTGCCGGGGGGGGTCAGGCCCAGGGCCCTTCCCCAGCTCTCTGAGGGACAGGGCACGTCTGCACCCCAAATCCCCAGATCTGGCAGCCTGGGGAGTCAGCAATCCAAATCTGAAGCCCAGTGGTGTGAGGCAGTGATTCCCAGAGAGCAGAGCCCTCGACTGAGAGGATCCAGAGTCTCTCTCTCTGGTTAAGCTGCTTCCTCAGTGGCCACCCAGAAAATCACCCCACGCTCCTGGAGCTGCTGAAGGGAGCGTGACTGCTGTGAAGTCCTGAGATCTAACAGGAGGCAGATAAAGCCTTGTTGTTATTGTGTCCTTCAGGGAACAGATGAAAGAAAGGAAGCACCATGAATTACCAAGGGTGAGGCTCTGGGAACATCTGAGCACCTCCAAAATCAGTTAAGTGCATTAATGTGAAAACAGCCGGAGGGGCCCGGGAAGGAAGGAGATCACAACAGGAGGGAAAACACAAAAGGGTTCCTAATCCCTACCACTGCTTCACTACCTCACAGGCACCTCTGCTAAGAGCAAAAATAACTTCTCTTACTGAGAATGCCACGGTGGAGCCAGGAAAGCCAGGCTGGGTGTGTGATTTTCCACTGCACACGGCAAGAGCTGGCATCACATCACTGAGGGGTTTTATTCCCAACAAAGGATAAACAGTGCAGTGTCTAATTTCATGCTTCTTTGCTGCTTTTTTCATGCCAATACCTGTCCAGCTGCTTGATTGCAATGGCTCTGTTTGGTCCCTCAGTAGCCTGGGACCACTGTCCCTCCCTCTGCACTGCCCTGGGCAAACCCTCGGGGGTCGTGGGGTCCTCACCCCCAGTGCTGGGTATGGTGGCCTTTGCCCACCAGCACTTTTGATACAGGTGATGCTGGTCCTGCTGAGTTACCATTGGCATTGCTGTCCTCAGCTGCAAATCTGTAGGAAAAAACCCATGGTAAAAGCACTGATAAGGACTGATCATACTCTTCCCACTTGATAAGGATTTATGGTCCTCTTCCCATTGATAAGGATTAATCTTACTCTTCCCATCAGAAGTTGCAAGTACCGTGCCTGGCTATGGGTGTCTGATGCAGTTTCAGTCCCTGTCCTCTGATTTAGAATATTTAGGCATTAAAACCTGCCTCAGAGAGGAGAGAGGGGAAATTGTGGCACAGGGTTTTTTTCAGCACCTGCACATTTTTTAGAAGCCACAGGCTGTTTCTGTGGAATTGGGGAAAGGTGACAGAGCAAAGCAGGTACCACTGGTAAACATCAGGCATCTGCCCCTTAAGCTGACTGAAACTCCACTGCTGTAGGGACTTTCCAGTCTCAGTCAGGAGACTCAGCCCAGACTGGTACAAAAGCAGAAATTACTGGAGTTTCTTCTCTTTTGAGTTACAAGATTTCTGCCAAAGCCTGTATCAGTACACAAATCCTACCAGGTCTGTGCTTGTTCTGGGATAGAGGTCCTGACAGGAAAGTTTCCATCTGGCTTTGGGTTGGCCCATATAAAGATTATGGATGTGCAGAGCTCTTAAGTCAGCAGCTTTCCTTGGCTTTAAACTCTTAAAAAGGCAAATAAGTAGCTTTGTAGATTTCTGTGTTGATACAAGCCACTTGTGGGACACTTGGCGGATCACAGAGGATTCACTTGTGTTACTTCATGAGGGAGCAGCGGGCGTTGCTGGGGTGGGAATGCTAAAACATAGCCATGAGCAGGGACCTGGACCACGCCAGGTGCCGGGAATGAAAGCGGAAGGGGAAGATCCCGTGTGTGCCGCGGTGCTGCTGGTGGGATGTGACAAAAGATGTGAAATCAGGGAGAGGAAAATGATGATTCTGGAATTTGGCTCCGGCTGGCAGGGGTGACGAAAAGCGCTGGCAACGCCTCCTGGCCGGGCTATAAAGGGCCCCGAGGCAGGGGAAGGAGCACTCGGTGCTGCGCTGCACAACTGCCTCTCTCTGCACCTCCAGCC